>SZWC01005797.1:90808-115183 GCA_023375785.1 Penium margaritaceum | reverse complement strand
ACCAGGGGGGAGAGGGAAAAAGAAAAGAAGAAGCATTCAAACCAACAGCAGGTTGCGTGCATAGGATGCGTAAAAAAAACAACAGTGTGAATGTCGCAGAGCCGGCGATTGAAGAGCTGAGAGTGGTCAGAAAATAGAGACTGTACAGTGTGAATGCAAGCAGACGCAATGGAAGGGGAAGGGTGGAAAATAGGAGCACAAAGCAGACGGTCACACCGCCAAACATGAAGAACAATTCGATCAATGGAACGGATATAGACAAGGCCGGCGTCATGGCTGAAGGTAAAATTCATACCCTGATCGTCAAGCGTCATGGCAGAGAGAAAACTGGCCTCAAGGCTAGGGACAAAGAGAATGTTAGGAAGAAAAAGGTCATCCACACGACCACAAAGTGAATAACACGGACGCTTTGAACAGGGAGCAACTGATTGGTGCCAGTGCGAACAAGGCGAACAGTGCCAACAAAGCCAAGAGAGACAAACAAGGAGTGAAAGGATGTCATGTGATGGGTGGCTCCAGACTCAAGGATCTAGAAGCCAGTAAAGACAGGAGCTTAAGGGAAAACAAGACATATCACAATAATGCCAGCAGCCAGGACAGGGAAAGAAGGATGGTCGAATGCAACAAGGCAGTGAGGGAGACCAACAGACTGCCAATCCTCAATCCACGAACAGTCATGAGGCAAAAACCCATGTACATGATAGGGAGAAGAACCCCTAAGCGTGAAATATAAATCCCAAGACGGCAAGAAACGAGCCAACAACACTTTCACCTCCTTGATTGAAAAGGTGAAGCATGGCTACAAGGTGCTTCTCCAAGCGGCTCTCTGCATCATGCTCAGGCTCAATAGGTGAATAGATGGAGCCAGAGGATTCAGGGTGGGCGCCATTGGAGCCCCAAACATGAGACGTGTAGAATAAAGAAGATTTTTGTACCAAATGGGCCCACTTGATGGGAGGATCCAGCCCCAAGAGGAAGGGGGTGCCGTGTACGGTCCTGGAGTACCAGAGGTGATGTAGAACGTTGTGCCGGGGGGGAGGGGGGGACTGTGAGCCCGAGGGAGTGGAGCTGGAGGAGAAGCCAAAGGAGGAGGCTCCAGTGCGGACCTCGTGGACACAAATCTCTACCATGAGACGGGTGTCATTTTTTTGGTGGGGGGGGGCTTGGGTGCAGAGTGCCCAGATCCAAAAAATAAAAATAGCATAGTACCTTCTAAGAGGAATTGGAGGCCTCGGGGAAGGCCTTTCCTTTAGCACGGCCACGGTTGTGGCCCCCATGTTTTTCCTGCATCTACCACCACTGCTGCCACCACCACTTCCATCGCAACCACCGCCAGAGATGGTGAGTGCAGTGCCATAATTCCTTGAGGAGGATGTTCCATAAGAGGGGAAAAGGCAGATTTTTTCACCACAGTGGTAACATTCATGATAGAAGAGCAATGGAGACGCTTGTTTTGGAGGGTGCTCTACCAGTCAGTGAGGCAGGAGGAGGTGAACTCATGGATGCCACCAATCCCCGGAGGGGCTTTGCTGGCATGGGAGAAGGGGAGAGGGGGGGGTCAGCAAGACGCTCAAGCTCGATGTGGGGAACATGGAGATAGAGATCAGCCAGCTCGGGGATGAGGCCTACAACAATGGAGGCCTACAACAATGGACGTACGAGTAGAGAACTAGACAGGGGCAGACTTGTCGAATTCACGTGGAAGATGAAGACTGCGAGCCCAATAGGCATCTACAGTTTTTGTCAGCTTGCATCTTGAGCACCATTGCCAATGTCGTGCTGGCGGGGGGAGAGGATGGAGCGGGCAACGATAGAAGTGGTGGCCACAACAGAGGCATCATGGGCAATTGCATTGTCTGGTTTGTCACCAAGACCCCAAGAGGAGGATTGGTCTATGACTGGTGGGATGGAGGCATTGGTGGCAAAGGTTGCAACAAGCGCTCGTTCTCAGGGGAGAGCACGCAAGTCACAAACACATGTACAGAGGAGGAGGAAGGAGGAACGGAGGAAGGGCGGCAAGCGACGCAGTACAGGTCATCAACAAAAGACACACAGAGAACAACAGCATGAGTATCAAAGGTGGAAACAATGGCAGCATCAGCAGAGTGCTCAATAGAGAGACCCATCTGAATGTACGCACAAACGGACAGTAGGCTGAGCTCCAGAATAGGATCATTGAGCACATCAGAGATGTACAAGGGGCCAGACGGACGTTCAAAGCACATGACCCCAATTCCTTGGACTGGTAAAGTCTGACCATATCATGTGCAAACAGATCGGACAAACCCAAAAGGACCGAGGACAACGAAGTCAGCGCGATGACTAGTCATGCGGTGAGTGGCACCGGAGTCAATGATCCAAGTACCACTCGACTCATGACCCGTCGTTGACACCAAGCAACGGGCCATAGAACACTCCTCAGCTGCCGGACGCTCAACAGGAACGACGAAGTCACGACGGAAAACACAAATCTGGAACCCGTCTTACCACACTCTACAACCAGGCCTGAATTCATCACATGCAGTCAACGCTCCCCCACACTCATCATCACGGGCCACAAACGCAACTGTACAAGCAGACTATGGAATGCTGTCGCGAGGGCATGCGGCATCCGCATCTCCGAAGGCGGGTGGAGAGTCAGCTGCCATCGTGGTCGCCGGGCCGGTCTGGGTGTCAATAGAGGCAGCCGTCCACTTAGTATGCACGGCCTGATGGCCTTGCATGATCTGCGTCCAGTCGAGGGGTTATGCATACTCTGTTTTGTGATGTGTGCCGCAATAGTTTTAGTAGTAGATTGAACTTCCACTCCTACCACCGCAATGTTATGGACGGTTTTTGTTGTTGTTGCCCCTTACCATTGCTCAGATAGCCTTTCTTCTCCTGTGCAGCGGCAGCCACGCCCTAGTAGGAGGATGACGGAGAAGAGGTTGAGGAAAAGGTAACAAGGAGAGGAGGTGTCGTTGGTGAGGTGGTCGTCACGGCAACTAGTGGACTCGCGTGACGGGCCTGGGAAACCTCACATGCGGCCGTCCATTGTAGATAGTACCGATGAGCCCAAGGGAAGAGCTCCAAGGAGGCTGACAACTCTGTGAGAATCGCCAGGTCAAAGTAGGTGAACATGTTGAAAAACTCCATGTGGGCCCTGACCGTGACAATGTGCAGTTCCCACAGCTGGGAGCTGCCGACAGTACCGAGGCGAGTGTAGATACACATGGCTCGCCGCCACTAGGTTGCTGCCGACTTTGAGGGACCTTATCAAAGGGAGCCGAACTCCCGAAGACCTGCTGTCATTGTCGCATGCGTCTGGGCTGCCAGCAGGGTCATGACCAACTCCTAGGCGCGGCTGGAGTCCGCTCTAGTGCGTATACAAGGGGCCTCCAGGAACGAACGGAAGTCGACAACAATGTTTTGGAGCACGGCACAGAGCAAGCTGTGCATGGCTCTTGCCGCAACCTGCGCCTGGCGGGGTCGGCCGTCTAATACTGGCTCAGTTAATATGGCTAAATTCCCTAGGCATCAGCCCACACCTGGAAGAGGGTCTCTCAGGCGTCGAAATCAGCATCGCTATTGTAGCGTGGTGGTGGGGCCTCAGAGTCCTTCGGCAGTCGGTCCGTGGGAAGGGCAATCTGAGGGGTACGCTCGAGCACACATGGAATCAGAAGCCCACCAAAGGACACGCCGAGAGCGTGGTGCTGTGAGTATGAAGGAACAGACAACCCGGAATCACTTGCGGGAGTGGTCCGCTGACCCAACTAGAGATGGCTCATCCCCTCGATGGCCTCTCATCACCGGAGGCCAGGAGCATGGTGACCTAGGACCCGAGGGCCTCACAAATACTATCAGCCATCCCTGTCGTCACTAGGGATATCCTCCGGAGTCCTCAGCTACTGCTTTACGCCCTCCTGCTACATGCCCTGTGGCTTAACTTCCTGCTGTGGTGCTCCGACTGTGGCTGGCGAGTGCTGCTGCATCATTTGTAGCATGGTGAGAACCTCAAGGGTGGCCGCCTGTGATGCCTGATGTTGCCGGATGTCCTCCTACGGCTGGAACAGGGAGCCGATGGTCTGGGAGCGAGGATTGGAGGTGTTATATATGGAGAAAGAGCCGGAAGGAGTAGTACGACCCTTCTACTTGTCGTAGCCAGGCATCATGTGGGGCACTCAGTAGGGCAAAATGCAAAAGTGGTCTAATTGTCAGTCTGACTGCGTTTCCTGACGATTTCAAACATTAGGAAAACTTGATGTTTCCCCCAAAAAAACTGGCTAGTGTTGGTGATGACATTATGTCCATCAATTATGACATCAGCATGTAGGTTATCCAAATATGATGAAATATGGAGAGAATGATGCAGGAGATGATGCTCAATGCAATGATTGTGGTTTTTCAAAAACAAAACGTAAAAAAAGTGCGACAATGTTGCATTTTTCTTGTCAATCCAAATTTGTAAAACGCTTTTTATCTATGATCAGTTTTTCATTTCTTGTCGGCTACAGGGCACCAAACAAAGCACAAGTGGATGCGTTGGAGATCCCATGAATAGAGCTTTCTAATGAGCTCTCACACACACAAAATGGTGTTCAATTGTGGCAGTCCCGCTCTCGAGCATCCCGGGAAGGTGGTAAGTGCAATCTGAGATAAAACTTCAAAGAAGCTTTGCGAACGGTCCAGCACCTCCACGTGCTTGAACTGCTAGTGGACAGGTTGGGCAAGCTATCGCTGCCTCTGTGGCGATGGCATGATGATCCAACTTCAGCTTTTTTCGCAATGACATCTTTGCTGCTATTGCTTGCTGCGGTGGGTCACGGTGGCGTGGTAGGTCCTTCCAAGACCTGTGGCTGTAATTGTGACTCTCACTGCATCTGCCAATATTGCGTATCTGCTGCACAGCTCAACGAGGGATGCCTTGCTGCTCTCAGATCATGGAACGTTACGTAGAAGCTTCCTAGCACTACTGCTACTGATGAGGCAATGCTGTCCAGTTAGCAATCGTACTAGCACATTTTGTTGTGTTGTCCGTGCACTACCTCACTGACTCCTACTATGACCTATCGGCTCGTGTACATGCTCGTGCAGATGGCTCACTTGATGGACGCTAATGCTAACGGGGTGCTGTTCAGTGGAGTGGACGTGTTGCCGTGAAGATGAGCCTGTATTTCTCCTCCTCCTTGCGCTTCCGACACTACACCCTTACACGACCAGCTCCATCAGCAGCAACTCTTAGCTGTCACATCACCAGGAGTCGTAGATAGCTCTCCGGTCAGTGCACTCGGCACCCGAGTTCGGGCAATCGTAATTCCACGTAGCTATTTTTCTTGATGATTCTGACTGCACGACTACGTTTGTAGCATGGTAATCCTGGTATGGTACAATTTTTAGGCAGTACGGACAACGCCCCGGTTTTGAGCTGTCTACACACTGGTAGGACTCACCTCGGAAATTCTGCCACACATGATAATGCTTGGAATTTCATGGTTAGCTGCTTTTTTTAGTAACAAGCCTCACAGAGCTGAAGTGACGCTAGAAGTGGGAGGGGTCTCAGTCAGATGCTCATCCTTCATTCCTAATCAGTCATTACTTCATTCTAGCTGCTTTCTGGCGCTAACTCTAGCGCGTGCACTTTTGAGTAACACACCAGAGCTCTCACACTTGGACTCCTTTGCAGCAGACTAAGGGGGCGGACTAAGCAACGAGCGTGGGTTCCCGCACGCTGCATCAACAATGATGTTGATGCAGCGTGCGGGAACCCACACTCGTTGCTTAGTCTGCCCCCTCAGTCTACTGCACTAGAGTCTAAGTCTCAGAGCTCTGGTTTGTTACTCAAACGTGTGCGCGCCAGAGTTAGCGCCAGAAAGCAACTGGAATGAAGCAATGCCTGATTAGGAATGAAGAATGAGCTACTGACTGAGACCCCTCCTAGTTCTAGCCTCACCTCAGCTGTGTGAGGCTTGTTACTCAGAAAACCAGCCAACCAGGAAAATCCTAGCATTATCCTGCCTGTCAGAATTTCCTAGGTGAGCCTTGCCAGACACCAGACAACCCAAAATCCGAGCGTTGTCCGTTTTGTCTAAAACCTGGACCATACCAAGATAACCACACTGCAAACGCAGTCGTGTAGTCAGATTCAGCAAGAAAAATAGCTACACGGAGTTATGGCTGCCTGAACTCAGGCGCCGACTACACTACTCCTGAGAACCAACTACGGCTACTGATGGCGTGACAGCCAATTGTAGCTACCGATGGAGCTGATCGTGTGAGGGTGCAGTGTCAGAAGCACGATGAGGAAGAGAACAACGGCTCCACGGTGACACATTCTCTCTACCGAACAGTGCCCCATCGGCATCAACGTCCATCTACTTAGTCGTCTGCACGAGCATGTCCACCAGCCGAGAGGTCACAATATGAGTGAGTGAGGTAGTGCATGGGCAAAACAAAAACACTCCCCCATGACCCAAAAGCGTCAGTGTACATGAGCATGCAAAAGTAATGCTCCCCCATGCTCCCCGGCCCAACACTCAATGCCAGAGCAAAAGAGACGAATCACATGTGCAACAAGGATGAGCGACGAGAACCCATGCAAGAAGAAGAGTCACACCACATGCATTTAGTGTAGCAATCCAACCACACTCACAGCCTTCTAGAATGAGTTGCACTTCAACGCCTTGGCGAGGAAGTCAGCCAACTGCTTCACAGTCTCGACCCACACAATGTGAACATTGCCCTCATACAACAAGGACCGCACGTAGTGATACTCAACGTCGCGGTGCTTCGTGCATTCATGGTGGACACCATCGTTGTCGGCAATCGCAACGGCACTCTCGTTATTGCAATGCAAGGTGATGGACGACACAGGGTGACGCAACTCACCAAAAAAACGATGCAGCCACACACTCTCACATGCACTAGCACCCAAAGCCACGTACTCTACCTCTATTGTGCTGCGTGCAACACACCCTTGCTTCCCGCTGCGCCATGACAGTGCCATACTCCCGATGAGAATGATCCAACCAGTGCAGCTCTTCCCATCTGGTCTCCATGCCCA
This sequence comes from Penium margaritaceum, assembly GCA_023375785.1. Taxonomy (NCBI): domain Eukaryota; kingdom Viridiplantae; phylum Streptophyta; class Zygnematophyceae; order Desmidiales; family Peniaceae; genus Penium; species Penium margaritaceum. The sequence goes on along the minus strand of SZWC01005797.1, from coordinate 108,144 downwards.
GTCGATGTCAGTGTAGCCCATGGCCACCACGGACGGCTTCCGAAGGAATGCCAGGACTCGGCGTTGGGTGGAGAACACATATCGCAACACACAGATGGCTGCATCAAGGTAGCGGTGACGTGGGGCCTGTGAAAACTGGGTGAGGACATCCACGACAAAGGCGATGTCGGCATGTGTGGTGGTGGCAAGAAACATGAGTAACCCAATGGCGCGGAGGAAGCCGTGATGTCCACAGTGGCACCCAAGGTGTTAGGATCAGTGGCCTTCAGCTTCGCCTGCCCATCTGGGGTCATAGGGGTGGAGGCACTTGTGACTGTCGTTAGGAGATCGACAAAGTGTTCGGCTAGCGTCTGAACATACGCTGCCTAATGTACACGCATGATGTCGTGCGCAAGATCCCGCTCAATCTCCATGCCGAGAAACACTTGCGCCGGCCCGAGATCCTTCATCTTGTAGGTTGCCTTCAGCAACCCCTTCACTTGCTGGACAGTAGCAAGGTCGGGAGACGTGATGAGTAGGTTATGCACATAGATGAGAGTTGCAACAAAGGGACACCCAGCAGGAGTGATGAAGGGTACTGGGTCTGTGGTGCTGCAGATAAATCCACCCTTCAGAAGGGTATGGCTGATCTTGATATTCCAACACCAAGGAGACTAATTGAGGCCATACAGAGCCTTCCGCAGTCGCCAAATTTGGCCCGTCCCGTCCTCAAAGCCAGGGGGCTGGACCATGTAGAGCTCCTCACCATCAAGAGCGATGTGAAGAAAGTCGTTGCTCACGTCCATCTGGTGGAGCTCCGAACCATGCTATGCGACTAGGCTAAAGAGCGCTCGGCTGGTGGTGAAACGGCCAACCGGAGCAAAGACCTGGTTGTAGTTGACTCCAGCAACCTAGGAGAAGCCCTTCACGGTGAGCCGGGCCTTGTACTTGTTCGAGGTGCCATCTGGCTTCCAATTCTGACAAAACATCCACTTCTCCCTCATGGCCTTGCGGCCAGGGGAGAGCTCCACGAGCTCAAAAACTACGTGCTTGTTGATGGCAGTGAGCTCCTCCCAAAGGGCAGCCTCCCATTGGTCTGTGTCAGGGGGAGCACGCACCTCACATAGACTCTATGGGTCGGGTGCCAGTGGGGAAGATCGTGCCGTTAGTACACGGGCAACACAAAGTCGTGCTGGTGCCCGGGCCGGAGTGGCAGAGACCGCACGGCGATGCTCGTGGGAGATGAGAGCGTAGCCGAAGGCCAGGCCAGGGTGAGTTTCCTGATAAACAAGGCAAAGGGCCGTCAGGCCAAGGACCTTGATGCCAGGCTCATCGCTCACAACATTCTGAGGAGAGGAAGGTGTGTCGACGGGTGTACTCGAGGTTGGACGGGGGACCTTGGTGCGAGGACCCGGGGACGGCGCTTGCTTACAGGGCCACAGAATGCCACCAGGAGTGTGGGTGTAGACCTGGTGCACCAGCAAGCCAGTGACAGCAGAGGGAGCCTAGCGAGGACGAGGTGGCAAGTCGGGGGTAGGCGCCTGGTCCGATGTCGGGGAACCGCTAGACATGGGCGTATCCACGTGGACAGGCATATTGGTGGCTGGAAGGGGGTCAGCCAAGGGGTAAGGCTGGGTTGAGGACTCAGCGGAAGACTTCGTCTCCGACAGGTGCACATCATCACCGACAGGGGAACTGGACAGCAAGGTGGGCGGCAAGGGAGGAGCATCTAGGACACCTGCTGCCGGGGGTGTGGATGCATGTGGGAGGACTTGTGCTGCTAAAGCCGGAGCGGTGGCGCGACAAGTATCTCCCCCACGAGGAAGCAGAGAGGAGGTAGACCAAACGCGAGGGAGGTTGCGAGGGAAGAATTCCTCAAAGAACAAGGCATCGCGGTACTGAACAACGCGGTGCGTGACCGGGTCCCAGAAGTGCCAGGCCTTGGACTGGCGTGAGACACCGAAGAAGGTGCAGAGATGGCCGGAAGGGACAAGCTTTCCATCACACTAGTCCTCAGCGAGCCAGACGCTCGCGACACATCCCCAAACACGAGCAGGCGAAAGATCGGCCCACTGACCACACCACAATGTGTACGGCGTGGCCTCGTGGGGAAGGGGACCATGGGGAACACGGTTCCAAACCCATGTCATGTAGGACATTGCCTCAAAGAAGAAGTCCTCGAACAAACCGGACTCGACACGCATGGTGCAGAAAGAATGGGCCATGGTGCGATCCAACGCGTTGAGACACCGTTCTGCTGTGGTGTCCAAGGGGCAGACGTCTCATAACGGACCCCATGACTGGTGAGATAGGCAGTAGTGTCCCCCATGTACTCCCCACCGCGGTCAAAACAAAAATGACGGAGTGTGCGACAGCACTCGTGCTCAGCCGCGAGGTGCCAGGCACGGATGGCGGAGGCCATGACGCTCTTCCGACGGAGGCAAAGGACCAAGCGATAGCGGGAGTAGTCATCTGTCAGGGTCAGCATATATTGGCCGCCCTCGATGATAGACACGACCGGGAGAGGGCCCATGAGGTTCGAGTGGACAAGCTCCAGCAGGTAAGTGGCTCGAGAAGAGGACACATGGTAGGAGGTTCGATGCATCTTTCCCTTAGTGCAATCAATGCACTCAGTATGGCAAGGTCACTGGAAAGTGTTGGGATCGAGTCCGAGCGCGGGCTGGGTGCGGAGCATGCTATTGACAGCATCGGAGTGTACATGGCAATGGCGACGGTGGAGGAGGTACACGTACTGGGGAAAGAACACAGGTGAAAAACGCATGTGTACTGTCGGCGAGGAAGGGGACACAGATGAAGGAAGTCGAGTGACGCGCTAGAGGTTGTCATGGAAAACAACACGGAACATGACCTGACCGGACGGACGAAGGGAAACTATGCCAATGCCACGGGAGTGACAGACATCCATGCTCATGAGGTCGAGATCTATGACAAACAGGAGGCTGAGTTCCAAACCCAGCACATATAGCACATCGGTCACGAAGACGTCATTGGAAGGACCGCAAAAACGAACTACGCCGACACCATGGACCGGCAAGATCTGCCTTGACCCCGTCCGGACACTGTGAATATTCCCAACGGGACCAAGCATGCTAAACGCCTAGTGACAAGACGTCATGTGATGCTTGGCCCTGGAGTCGATGATCTAGGTGCCATTAGGGTCGCGAACCGAGGCCGAGACGTTATAGTGAGCGACGAAACAGGACGTGGGAAGGGAGACGGATGTCGCAAGCTGAGTAGACGGGACAGATGAAAAGTGGTCATGCCACTCATCCAACTATATGACATCATCCAAAGCCGGCCCTGAAGGGCTAAAGGAGGCTTCCCCGAGGTCCCCTCTGAGGTCGGTCTCTATCTGGAAGAGGGAGACCTCTCAGTTAGCAGTCACAGAACTCGTACTTCCCTAGGGAGGATGCATGATGCCAATTTGCGTGGTCATGAAGCTCCGCAGCTGGCGGATCCATGAAACGGAGTCGACTAGCGCCACGGACTGCGAGGTCATAGCTTCGGACGGGGGATATGAGCTCCACTGGAGTAGAGGCTGTGAGTAGTGCATCGACTGCACCAAAGTGTACCACTGTTGCTGTTGTGGTACCGCAAAAAGATGTGGCTGCGGTGGGAGATACCGCCGGTACTACTGTTGATAGAGAAGGAGTGACGGCAGCTGTGGTCGAGGCTTAGAAGCTGGGTGCGGGTTGGAGTAGGTGATGGCCACAGTGCTGCCAGGGCATAAGGGAGCGCATGTGGTAGTAACAGAGGTACCAAGGCGTTGCTCACTCTGATGGCACAAGGCGGCAAAAATGCGGCCCACGTCAGTAGGGATGGGGCACGTGTACTACCGGTGCCCCATCTGGTCAAAATTGTGGCACTTCAAGGTGGTGCCCTTCCCGCCCTTCTTTCCCTTGCCCTTGATACTGTTGGAGGAGGACGTGCCGGGAGGAGGGATAGAGGAGCCACCAGAGGTGGCAGCAACGGTTGCAAAAGAGGCACCACACTGAACTTGTGTGTCCTTGTGTGCTTCCTTCACGCTGAGGAAGAGGTCGTATTCCTAGGTCATCAAGGTACTCTGGGCCACCAGCGCCTCGAAGATGGGTAGCCCGTAGGGAAAAACAATGTCCAGAAACTCAGGAGTGGCACCATTCTTGATGGTGACAAGGGCAGCAAGCGGAGGAGGCGCGGCTATCTTGAGCCGGTATAGGATATCGTGTGCATGACACCAGTAGGTGGTGAAGGACTCGGACTCCCTCATGTGAAGGGAGCTTAACTCCTTCATGAGGCGACTGACAACTCCTTCGCTGGAGGCACAATAAGGGTGCATCAGCGTGTCCCACGCTTGTCGTGGACGAGCACTGGTTTCGTCAGCGGCATCAGTGAGAAACGATTCCAGGGCAATGTAGTCTGCATCGGGTGCAGCGAGGATGAGTGCGCGGATGGCACGGCCAGCTTCAACCGCCTGCTCCGGGATGGCGTCCTCGTGGGGAAGGGTTTAGTATGGCCACAGGCCCTCCCGCTGTGCCGAGATGCGGTAGAGCAGTTATAAGATAAGAACTGCTCATCTCCGACAAGGGTAGGAGGAGGAGACTTGAAGTCCTTGCGCCGAGAGGGGCCAGCCGTTCCAGCGCCTAGGACGCTGGTAACTGTCTACTGGTATTGCTATCTACGCTGCCGCAATGAGAGCAGGACCAGGCTGTCCGAGGAGGACAGTTTGACTGGTACTCGCTGTAGCAAGCATCTGGCACAGATCATCGACCTAGCGCTGCAGTTCCGCAACGAGATCTGTAGCAGGTGGATCTGTAGAGCCATCCTATGTACCAACGGCATTGCCTTGGCTAGGCATTGTCGTTGCTGCTGAGGTTTCTAACGCCTCTGCTTCTGCTATGGCTACTGTTGCTGCTATTGTTGTTACTGCTACTGATGTTGCCACTGCTGCTACCGCTGCCGATGCTGTTGCTGCTACTGTTGCTGCTGCTATTGCTGTTGCTGCTGCTACTTACTACTGCAACTGTGCCTGATACTGCAGCTGCTGCTGCTGTTGTGTCTCCTACACTATAGCTCTCGTACCGAAAAAGGAAATAGCTACTTTGCAGGTTGGGACAATGGCTTTGTTGATGCAGCATGCGGGAACCCACGCTTGTTGCTTAGTCTACCCCCTTAGACTGTTGCACTAGAGTCTAAGTCTGAGAGCTCTAGTTTGCTACTCAAAAGCGTGCGCGCCAGGGTTAGCGCCAGAAAGTAGTTGGAATGAAGCAATGACTGATTAGGAAAGAATGATTAGCAACTGACTGAGACCCCTCTTAGTTCTAGCCTCACCTCAGCTCTATGAAGCTTGTTACTCATAAGACCAGCCAACCAGGAAAATCCTAGCACTATCCTGTCTGGCAGAATTTCCTAGGTGAGCCTTGCCAGACACCAGAGAGCCCAAAACGCGGGCGTTGTCCGTTTTGCCCAGAAACTGGACCATACCAGAATAACCACACTATAAATTCATTCGTGTAGTCAGAATGAGCAAGAGAAACAGCTACAAGGAGTTATGGCTTCCCAAACTTATGCGCCGAATACACTAATCCTGAGAGCCAACTACAACTACTGATGGTTTGACAGCCAAGGGAAGCTCTTGATGGAGCTGGTCGTGTGAGGGTACAGTGTTAGAAGCACGAGGAGGAAGAGGACCACACGCTCAGCTCCACAGCAACACGTCCTCTCCCCCAAACAGTGCCCCGTCGCCATCAACGTCCATCTACTTAATCGTCTACACGAGCATGTACACTAGCCAAGAGGTCACCGTACGAGTCACTGAGGCAGTGCATGGGCAAAACAACAACAAAGTCTGGCATCAATCACTTGGACAAACAATGCAAAACATGCCAATTGGACTCAATAGCCCGTCCAACAAAAAAACTCTAGCGACCGTAGAAAAACTACAAAGCACCCTTGCAAGAACTCAAGACAACATGGTAGCTCTCTAGCAGCTGCTGGTGGGTGGAGCCACCACCCGTCGGTGCTCTGGTGCCAACTGGGTCCGTATCATAGATTTGCACAAGCATAGACACGTTAGAGTGGTCACTGTAAGCAATACAGATGAAGACAAATCACATCACAGCACTCTCCACCCTTTCAAGCACCGTCTATTACATTGCAATCTATGCAATGTATCCTCTCACGTAGAAAGCAGCTTAGGGGGTTTCTCCATGCCCTCAAAGTTGTCATTGCCACTGGAGCTGATGCATTAGGTACCGTTGCTACGTCCAGACTACCCATGCGGTTGGCCGCCCTCCTATGGGAGCCCTGCCTACTACAACCCGCAGTTTAGATGGTAAGTGCACCCCTCGTGGTTTCCATTGGTCCAAGTGACAGGTGATAACCTCTTAGACAATATGAGCAACAGTGTGGCTGTGAGCCCAATGGAGCCCTTTGCAATGCGTTTTCTTCCAGCTTCCTGGAAAGATTGCCACTTATTGTTGCATGGATTGACAATTTTCTACTTTGCTGCTTGTGGTCTATCAAATGAGATTGCCATGAAGCTCCCTAGCACGCTTGACTAGGCGTCAGCGCTCAGTCAGCTTGCGGCGTCAACACAGGTCGGACGCGAAACAACAAGGGTTTGGCTAGGCGACCCAAATAGTGTCAAATGTTCTTCCATAAGTAAAACACACGCAGAGGAAATTGGCAACTGACAACAACGCAACACAAATACCTGCCGCGGCTCACGGCAAGTGACACACGCACAATGTCAGTTTGTCCTAAAACCAGCCCAAAATCACGGTTTTGTCCATAAACCTGCGCACAGATATTCAAACGCATCTCCATCTGAGCCTAGAGATGTAGAATCTTGAGCCGGATGCTACGACTGGTCACACACAGAAGTCCAACATCAATTGGTAGACAGATAATGCAAAACATTCAAATCGGGCTCAAGAGCCAGTCCACCGAGAAAACTCTAGCGTCTGTAGAAAGATCGGAAAAGACCCTGGCAAGCACCCAAGAAGTCTTGGCAACTGTCTGGCAGCTGATGGTGCATGGAGCCACCACTCGTGGGTGCTCTGGCGCCAGCTACGTCCGCAGTAGGGATCACGTTGCCGTGCTCTCCAGTACTAGTGCTTCATACCACAAATGTGGGGTATACAGATAATCACCACGGTCGTCGCTCGTAACGGGTGGAAGCGACACAAACCAACACTTCCCTAGGCTGACACAACTATCACCACAATGACAAGTGAGGGGCTACTCTCGCTGTCTGTCGCAAACACCAACCACAATACAAGGTCCCCTTGTGACAGTGGTGTAACTCAACAAGTGCCTGGGTCTCGACCATGCAAGACATAAATCACATACCCACATGCCAAATATCACACAAGAGGTACAAAGCAACAAGGTCTCCTCATGACCTCGGAACATGACTCCCGGGTCCGGGTCTCGACCACACTTGCTCGCATGCATGGAACATACATGACACATGGAGGCAATGGGTCTCCACGTCACACCGGTACAAGTCACAAGGTAATCGGGTCTCGACCAGCATAACCTCAACCGGAGCATCGTTCCAGACACAAACTAACCACGCTGTCCTCAGAAGGGTGTCAGGCCAAAGCCCACATACCAACACCCCCTCTGGGCTGCAGAGGTTGACAGTACAAGCAAGGCTGATGGTTGCGTCCAACACAATCCATGTGGAGCGAGCACAGCTCCCCCATGGCCACACATCCCTGCAAAACAATAGTAAGAATGATGCTGGTCGGATGTCCTCGCACATAGCCTCACCCTAGAGCGCCATCGTCGCTGCTGTCGTCACCTACGGCTGTGACTAGTGCATCGCTAAGTGCCTCCTCCAACTGCATCACCTGCTGTATGCCTCCCAGCTGCTGAGTTGTACATCGCCATGTAGACTCTGCAGCGTCGAGACGCGTGTACAGCTCGTCGAGCTTTGCTGTGGCTATCGGCCGGGCGGCTACATCTGCGACATGTAGGCGGTCAGTCGAGGAACAAACCTGATGATGGACCTCGATCGCGTGCACGTCGGCACGAGCCACGGCCTCCTGCAGCCTCGCCGCTTCATTGCGTAGGCCAGCAGTTGAATCGTCTATCGCCTGGCCACCAGCTGCTGGCGGGGCGTTGACACCAGAAAATGTGTCGGCATGTACAATGTCTGCATCTGCACGAGGTACCACTATAGAGGCACCGGCTGCTGCTGACACACCTCTCACTCTGCCGTCGACTAATGGTTGGACGTTGGCATCCGTCAGTGAATCTGCCTTTGCTGCATCCTCACCATCATCGGGAGCTCGTGTAATGTCCTGCGGCTCCTCCCAACCCCTGGTGCGCAACCAATCGTCCACCTGCCACTAAACGTCTGCCCATCCCCGATGTGCATCCTGTAGAGACCTCTCAACTGCCTTGAGATCCTCCACGCACTGTTTGGTAGCCTGTCGTGCTGGAACATCTGTAGTGTAACAACAGCTACCTTCCTCTCAGAGCTCGGCCATGAGACCCTGCACGTACGCCTCCGCTCGAGCCACGACTAACTCGTGCTCATCGACCGCAGAACGCAGGCACTCGGGTACGGAAACTATAGCTTGGACATGTGTAGGTGTGTTAACGGCTGGAACCACCATGGTGTCAACGATGCCGGTCAGGGTAGCCATGAGCCGGAGGTTTGCAACTCGTTCTGCATCGTCCATGGTACATGTGCCTGTAGGGGTGACAGCTGTAGGCTCATCTGATGCCGTGGACACAACCGCCACTCGGCTGTCATCAGTGTGGGCCACAGTAACGTCTGCTCCTACACGGGCCGTCGGTGCTGAAGCATCCACTGATATCACCTCCTCCAATTTCCGGCGCAATTCCGACCGTTTCCACACTACACCATGGAACGTCCATTCAGCAGCCTCAAGGCGCGTGTACACATCGTCTCTGGTCTTTGCTATGTCAGCTATGTTTTCCATCTCCATCTCCATCTCTACGCCTACCTCCAACTCCACGTCGGACCACTCGTCTATCTCGGACTCCACGTCGGAACACTCCTTGGATGAGTCGTCCTCACAAAGAGTTCCCTGACCTGAAGCACCCTCTGTCGCATCCCTCCTCCACTCTCCGATGGTTGTCGGCGGACACTCCATCCCCCCTCGACAAACACACCGATAGAAGTTGTGAAGGGATGCCGCACCAACCCTACAGCTGGGGACAAGAGAGTCATCTCCGTGATGACGACTGCCATTACTACGACTACTGTTGCCTCCTAGGCAAGTCTCGCAGCAAGCGCGACGATGCCGAGCTGAAGGGACTACCACAGAAGCAGAGGGGTCAACGTTCGGGATAAATCCAACTGACTCCAACATAGAGCGGAGGGCATCAAATGTAGAGCTAAGGTCGGGAGGCGTGGCATCGTCAGGTGATGGCACTGACGGAGGTGAGGATGGAAAGAAGGAAGATGTAGCTCTCTCTAGCGGCATAATGGCAATGGCCCACTCAAAGACCATATGGTCTGTGAGCTGTTGCACCATGCGCTTCAGATCCTAGAGCTCGGCATACAGCACCGCCATAGCTCCACTGAGGGGTGCCACTGTGTTAGCCGACAAGGTCTCTGAGCCGGAAGGTGAAGAAGACGGGCAAGACCATATCCAGGGCGGTCGCCACCCGACAGGGCGCTAGCGACACTGGCGCCAACCATGGTGTCGATCACCGTGGAAGTAACAGGCAAAGCCGTTAGACACCTGAGGCGTGTGCCACGGCTACAACTGCCACTGTGGAAGCGACGTTTGCCACAAATGCAGTGCCGGTGCCAACCACGGCGCCGGCTGCGCTCCCTACAATTCCAGTCTGCTCATCTTCAAAGCTTGGCGGGAGCAAGTGCACACGGCACTTGCTCTCGCTGGCACAAGGCCACAAGGAGAGGTGTGCGATCGAACTATAGTCTCTCAGATGTGCTACGACGCCGTCACGAGGACGACCACCACCACACTAGTGGTGCGTTGCTGTGCAACTGATACGAGATTGCTATGCTGCTATTGCGCGGCTAGCAAATATGCGACCTCAAGCCGCATTTGATGCTGCTGTCTCTGTCGCTGCTGCCTGCTGCCTGCGGCCACCGTCAACGCCGACAACGGTGGTCCTTGCCACACTTCGAGCGGCTGGTAACGCTATTGGTGGTGCCACTACGGCTGCGGCAACTACTGCTGCACCGGTCGTCGTTGCCATCCGACGACTGTGACCCCCGGCCACCTCCTTTTTTTTTCTCAAGTGTCCCACTCGTGGACCCCCTTGTCCCCTTTTTTTTTCTGGTTTGGGTCACCGAACACTCGGTGCCAGTTGAGTGCCTCTTCCCGGGGCTTGGCTCGAGTGCCCCACTTGAGGAAACCCCCCCCCCTTTTTTTTTCTTGTTGTCTGGCTCAACCCTCGCGGCGAGCGCAATGCAGGGGGAGGCTCGCCCCCCCCCCCTCGAGTGTAGCCAGCCGGAGGCCGCCTGTCGGCCTCCCCTGCCTCTCTCGACCAGCAGGGGGGCCAGCGTTTGGCCGGCACAAGCCGATTCGTGCACCGGCGCTCGGCCGGCACTCTGACGTGCTCTCCGTTCGCACAAGAGGTCCGACCAACAGGACCCCCCCTCCCCCCTAGACAGGGTCCCTCGTGTCAGGTCCCCCTCAAACCCGACAGCAGCAGCTGCTGTAGCAACTGCTGCTGTGGTTGCTGTAGCAACTCCTGCTGCTGCGACTGTTGCTGCGGCTGCTGCTGTGGCTACTGCCTACTGCTACTACTGTTGCGAATGTTACTACAGCTGCTTGCCGCTGTTGTAATTATTGCGGCTGCTCCTGGTGTGGCTGTTGCTCGTCTTTGCTGATGCGACTGTTGTTGCAGCTGCTGCCTACTGCTGCTCGTGCTATGGTTGGTACAGCTCGCGGCTGTTGATGTCGCCGCTGCTGCAAGCTGCTTCCACCGTTGCTCGCCATTGTTGCAAGCTGGTGCTACAAGCTGCTTCTTCGTGTTTTTTTCTAGTGTGTACAGACCGGTGGCCAACCACGGTTGCTGCTGCCATCCGGTGCTGCTGTTGTAGTGGCTGTTGCCCGTATCTACTCCTGCTGCAGGTGCTTCCCACCGATGCTGCTGCTGCAATTGGTTGCAACTTCCGCCGCTGTCTCTACTGCCTCCACTGCTCTGCTTGAACGTAGTCGTGGTGGGTCCCTCTAGGATCTGTTGTTGCTGCTATGGGTGGCTGCCACTGCTGCCATTTACTGTTTCTACTGCTGCTACGACTCTAGTGCACAGCACAACGAGCTGTGGCTCGTTCGCTCTGATACCAAAATGAGATTGCCAAGAAGCTCCCTAGCATGCTTGCCATTGACTAGGCGTCAGCGCTCAAACAGCTTGCAGCGTCAACACAGACCGGACGCGAAACAACAAGGGTTTGGGTAGGCAACACAAACAGTGTCAAATGTGCTTCCATAAATAAAAGACATGCAGAGAGAAATGACAACTGACAAGAACGCAACACAAATACCTGCCACGGCTCACGGCAAGTGACGCACGCGCAGTGTCAGTTTGTCCTAAAACCGACCCAAAACTACAGTTTTGGCCATAAACATGCGCACAGGTATCCAAACACATCTCCATCTGAGCCTAGAGATGCAGAATCTTGAGCCGGACGCTACAACTGGTCACACGCACAAGTCCGGCATCGATCGGTAGACAGACAATGCAAAACATGCAAATCGGGCCCAAGAGCGAGTCCATCGAGAAAACTCAGGCGTCTATAGAAAAACCGGAAAAGACCCCGTCAAGCACCCGGGAAGTCGTGGCAGCTATGTGGCAGCTGATGGTGCATGGAGCCACCACTCGTGGGTGCTCTAGCGCCAGCTACGTCCACATCAGGGATCATATCGCCGTGCTCTACTATACTGCTGCTTCATACCACCAGTGTGGGAAATATGGATAATCACCAAGGTCGTCGCTCGTGACGAGTGGAAATTGAAGACAATGACGCCTAACAAGAAGTGGAGCAAGGGAAGTAGAGCAAAACGCAAGGCGTTTAGGGCGAGAACGCCATGGGCGCTGGTGTGTTAGGTTTTTGGCAAAGAAAGCACAAGAAGTGACGAGTCACGTTTGTGACTCGTCACTGAGGTGTTACAGGAGAGGGCGAGAGGCAGCCAGCAAGCAAACAGCGAACTCGCTCAAACTCACTGCCCTTGATGGTGTTGAACAGCCACCACTCGACCACTCAATTATCCCAGCCTCAATTTAGTCATGTTTGATGGAGCACCTGGTGGGCACCACATAAGTCCACCACACATAATCAAATTGTATGCAACCTCAAGGTGCTTGTGCAATTCCCTGCTGACCGGGCCAAGGAACTGTCTGTCGTGAAGCAGTCATGCCACCACTTGAGCTATGGCATCAGTGCCGATGTCCCTCCAGCATCGATCACTTGCGTCAGTGCGGTGGGTGTGCAGCAAGGCCAGAGGTCAAAACTTGTCTGTGGCACATCGACCAACACTCCCCCATGACCAACAGCCGATGCACACAACACAAACTGGCAGGCAACACGAGCGTCACAAGGCGTGACATGCAACTGTACACACACAGGGGACAACCATTCGCCCAGGATCACCACGTGGACACAACAACCCAACAGCGTGTACAGCTGCCTATAAAACATTGCTGCTGAGTGCCTTCGCGAGGAAGTCAGCTCTCTCTTGTCGTGTGTCGACCGAGACGATCTGAACATCACCTGCAACAATGCGATCACGCGCAAAATGATGCTCAGCATTGATGTGTTTCGTGCGTGCGTGATGCATTCCATCGTGCTTGGCAATGTCCTTAGTGCTCTGGTTGTCACAGCGCAACATGATACAGCGGATGGGGACCTGAAGTTGCTGAAGCAAGCGACATAGCCACACACTCTCGCAGGTGCCTGCACCCAATGCAACATACTCAACCTCACTGGAGTTGCGTGCCATGCAACCCTGCTTACCACTCTTCCATGACACGGCGGTCCATGTAACCTGCACGACTACGAGCGTTGGTGTCATGTGCCCAATCGCTGTCTGTGTATCCATCCATGACAACTGACGGTTGTGCTCGATAGCACAGGTCGGTGCGAGTAGTGGAAAGAGCATACCTGACAACGCGTAGTGTAGCCTCCATGTGACGTACTCAAGGAGTCTGTGAGAATTGAGCAAGGAAGTTCACGGAGAAGGTGACATCTTCCCTGGTGGTCGCAACCAGATACATCAGTGACCGAATGACGCAAAGATAATCAACCACGTTGACTGCCTCCCCCAGCTTAGACACGTCCAGTGTCTTCAACACCCTTTGCCCATCTGGGGTCATGAGTGTCGGCGCTGTGGGAGTGGACTCAAGCAGGGAGGCAAAGCGCTCCCCAAGGCTGCGAACATACGTAGAGTGGTGGACATGAAGCGTGCGACGAGAACGATCGCGTTCAAGCTCCATACCCAAGAAGACGCGGGCTGACCCTAAGTCTTTCATCTTGTACGTTGACTGCAAAAGCGCCTTCACCGACTTGACAGCAGCTTGGCTGGGCGACGCTATCAGCAGATCGTCCACGTAGACGAGAATGGCCACGAAGGGGAAAGAGGGTGGAGTGACAAAGAGAGAAGGATCCACCATACTACATTGGTAGCCTCCCTTTTCAAGAGTGGAGGTAATTTCTTGGTTCTAGCACTGAGGCGACTGCTTCAGACCATAGAGGGCCTTTCGCAATCGCTAGACTCGGTGAGTGCCATCAGAGAAGCCAGGTGGTTGGACCATGTAAATCTCCTCATTCAACTGTCCGTGGAGGAACGCATTGTTCACATCCATCTGCTCCAGCTCCCAGTCGTGGTGGGCCACAAGACTGAACAGTGCCCTAGCTGTGGTGTATTGCCCAACTGGTGCAAACGCCTCGTCAAAGTCGACGCCTGGGACCTTGGAAAACCCCTTAGCCGTGAGTCGCGCCTTGTACTTGTCGAGTGCACCATTCGGCTTGTACTTTCGCCGAAAGACCAAACGAGCATCGATGGCTTTGCGCCCAGGTGGAAGATTGACCAGCTCACACACCACATAATCATCAAGGGCGTTAAGCTCAGCACGCATTGTAGTCTCCACTGTTGTGCATCGGAGGCTGTACATGCTTGACGCACCGTGGTCGGCTCAGGGGGCAAGACAGTGGTGGCCGACGTGGCATGACACTCGGCCGCGCTACTCAAGACAGCAGCTTCCAAGGCTTGCTTGTGCTCGAAGCAAAGGAGCGTGTAGCCAAGGGCAGAACTAGGGTGGACAACCCCAGTAGCCAAGCCCAACGCATCCATGCCGGTAGGGTGAACAGGGGAGTGTGTCGTCTGAGAGTGAGGAGGGCATGCTGAGGTACTGGAAGTGCTAGAACAGTTTGGGAGCACACAGAGACGCCCCCCCTGGACGAAGGGTGAGACAGGAGCAGTACCAGTGGCGGCATGCGGAGGCGGGTCAAAGACCCGAACGAAAGAGGCTGCAGGTGAAGTGGCATCCGAAGGTGTGACTTGGCTGGACGACACAGCGGGAGACGAGGCAAACTGGGGTGAGTCAGCAACCGAAGAAGACGGTACATCGGAGGAACTAGACGAAGATGATACGTCGGAGGAAGAGGATGCAGAGAAGGTATGGACAGGCCCGGACGACGAGGAATGGAACGAGGGTGAGAGTTGCGGTGCGGCAACAGGGACTGCCGAAGCTGTAGGACCGACATCCCCCCTCAGCTGAGAGAGGGGTGGGAGGGAGGAGTCTGGGGACAGGCGACCGAGATCTCGAAGGAAGACTGGCTCAAAAAACAAGGCATCACAAGACTCGACGACACGTTGGCGGAAAGGGTCCCAGCAATGCCACGCTTTGGACTGCACGAACACCCCAAGAAAGGGGCACAGATGGCCGCGAGGGGATAGTTTCCCATCACGGAGATCCTCCGGCAGCCAGACAGAAGCGATACTACCCCAGACCCGAGCCAGACGAAGGTCGGCTCGATGACCATGCCAACGCTCAAACGGGGTGACAGTACGGGGGAGGGGGGCGTGGGGAACACGGTTCCATGCCCACATCATATAGCACATAGCTTCGAAGGCAAAGAGGGGTGGTAGACCAGAATCAGACAGGAGCGTGCGCACACCGTCAGGAAGTATCCGGTTCCAACGGTTAGAGACACCATTCTGTTGAGGTGTGTACGGAGCTGATGTCTCCAGACACACCCCACGAGACTCGAGGAGACAAGCGGTGGGACCAAGGAATTTGCCGCCACGATCGCTGTGAAAGACACACAGCGACCGTCGACAGGCACGCTCAGCCTAAACAAGTCATGACTCAATGACAAAACAAACATCGCTCTTCTGACGGAGCGCGAACTGCCAGCAAAAGCGAGAAAAGTCATTGGTAAGACATAAGACGTAGCGACCTACGTCACCAAGGAGGTCATGAGGCAGAGGCCCCATGACATCCGCATGAACACGATCAAGAGGATGGGAAGAGTGAGACTCAGGAGGAGAGAAGGAAGAGCCATGAGAATAAGGCTACGAAGAGAATAGGACCAAAGGCGCTTTGTTTCGTCAAATGTGGAGCTCCAAAAACCCTAGGGCGAACTCAAGCTTTTACTACAAGTGCTTCAGTCACAAGAGGTACCCCTCTTACAGGTGAGACTCGCTAGTCGAGTCTCACCCTTCGGTCAGCGAGCGAAGCTCGCCGGCACTCAACAGGGTGTGAGGGGGAAATTGCCCTATGCGTCCTGAAAAGGTGCAACGGCACCTGCGAAGTCACAACCTAGGCTAGATGTTAGGAAACCTAAACTATACCTACAAACATGCAAGTTGGGGTCTAATCTAGGTCACGTATCACAACGAGCATAGTATGCCACATGAAATTCAAGAACATAACTAGGTCTGCTAGTGGGGGCAGGCAAGGGTCGAAGGCCAGCGGAGTGCGTGAGACAAGAGGGTGACGCCACCACGTGACAGGCTTGGCGAGCGCGTGTCTCCGCTGTCAACGTGGATCACCACCGACCGCCAAGTCCTCATGCACTGCACACCCGAGGGCACATATGCACGAGAATACATACAGAGGGTTATCACGCCCCCTTGGCCAAGGGTGTTGTATGCATGCAACCGAGTAGATGAAGCTGAGAAATAAGGGAAGAGGAAGGAAGTGCCTTGGTGAGAAAATCTGCAAGTTGCTTGCTTCCAGGCACCGCACATACTTGGACAATGTCTGTGTCCACTGCTTCTTGGACAAAAGTGATGTTTAACTCCTATGTGTTTGGTGCGTGGATGCAGTACACCGTCATTTGCCGTGATGCGACGTGCTGCAGAGCTATCACTATACAGTGGTACAGCCCCCACAATCATGCCCAACTCCCCCAACAGCCGTCGCAGCCAAGTTGCTTCACATGCAGCTTCTCCCAATGCTATATATTCTGCTTCAACCACACTGCGTACAACACATGACTGTTTTTCACTGCGCCATGACAGAGTGGTGCCCCGTTAATGGAAGACATATCCTCCCCGACTGCGTGCATCTCTGTCCCGTGCATAGTCACTGTCACAATACCCAACTAGCAAGGGACCAGTGCCAAGGGAGAAGGCGAGGCCCATGGATGCAGTGTCAAACACATAACGCAGAAGTTTCAGCAAAGCCTTTTGATGTGCACTGCAATGTTGCTGGCTGAATTGGGGGAGAGTGTTCACCGCACAGGCAATATCCGGTCGGGTGGTGGAGGAAAGGTAGGTGAGACTACCAGTGATCTGCCTGTACAGTGTGGGACCTGTGTCTGGTCCATAGTCAGTGGTGTGAGGATCAAGAAGGTGTCCGTAGACATCTGGACTCATCGGTGAATGCTATGTGGGAAGATGTTGCACAAGGTGAGAGAATCGGTCTGTTAATTGTGCTATGAACCGTCCCTGGTGTAATGTCAAGGTGCGTGCAGCTCTGTTGCGCGTAATGGTCATGCCTAGGAAATTGTGTGCCTCTCCCAGGTCAGTCATGCAGTAGTGTGCAGTGAGCAGTGCTTTTGTGTCTTGAACAAGAGAGAGAGAGAGAGGGCGAAAGAATCAACAGGTCATCCACGTATACGAGAAGGGCAACAGGAGTGCCGCGAACACTGTGGATGAACAGGGAGGGGTCAGACAGACTTTGTTGAAATCCTCCAAGTTCTAGTGTTCAGCTGATTTCCTTGTTCCAACACCGTGGTGCCTGTTTTAGTCCGTACAGTGCCTTAAGCAGAAGCCAGACTCTGTCTGTCCCATCAGTGAACCCTTGTGGTTGTTCCACATAAATCTCCTCTTCCAATGGCCCATTCAGAAAAGCATTCTTGACATCCATTTGGTGTATTTCCCAGTCCTCAT
>SZWC01005797.1:74739-90742 GCA_023375785.1 Penium margaritaceum | reverse complement strand
TTCAGAAAAGCATTCTTGACATCCATTTGGTGTATTTCCCAGTCCTCATCTGCCGCAAACCCTAGCAGCACGCAACCTGACGTTTACTTGCCCACAGGGGCGTAAGTGTCCGTAAAGTCTTGCCCTGGTATCTGGTGGAAGCCCTTGGCCACCAGTCAAGCCTTGTATTTCTCAAACAAGCCTTGGAAATTCCGATTGAATTTGAACACCCACTTCAGGTCAATGGCTTTAAGTCCCGGGGGAAGAGGCACCAATTGGTAAACTTCATGCTCAAGGAGAGCATTCAGCTCATCGATCATAGCCTTTTCCCACTCTGTTGCATCAGGGCGCCCCCTTGCCTCTTCGACGGTGAGAGGCTCTGGGTGGACAGTCACAGGCTGTGTGGGACCAGCTGTATGGTAAAACTGTCTGTAATCCACCCTGGCCACGTTCCGCTGTGAGCGACGGACTGGATCAGGCTGGACAGGTCTGTTTTGTACTGGGGTCAGACCAGGTGGCGACCCTGAGGAGTCTGCACTGGTGCTTGCAAGGTCAGCCGGTGNCAAGGAGAGCGTTCAGCTCATCGATCATAGCCTTTTCCCACTCTGTTGCATCAGGGCGCCCCCTTGCCTCTTCGACGGTGAGAGGCTCTGGGTGGACAGTCACAGGCTGTGTGGGACCAGCTGTATGGTAAAACTGTCTGTAATCCACCCTGGCCACGTTCCGCTGTGAGCGACGGACTGGATCAGGCTGGACAGGTCTGTTTTGTACTGGGGTCAGACCAGGTAGCGACCCTGAGGAGTCTGCACTGGTGCTGGCAAGGTCAGCCGGTGTAAGCAAGTCAGTAGGGACTGGTGTGTCCTGGCCCGTGACCTTGTGCTCTCTTGACAGTGGTGTAACCTTAGGTTGTGTGGTGGGGACAAAGATGGGTACACTCACGTACTCAGGGTATCGTTCAGGAACAGTGAGCACAGGTGCATGCTTGAGTCCCTTGAACTCCTTGTATGGCATGTGTTCTAGGAAGGACGCATCTCGACTCTCAAAAAACGTATGCTGCACGGGATCCCAAAACCTCCATGCTTTCGAGGCATGAGAGACTCCAACAAAGAAACAGCATCTGCCTCGTGGACTCAGTTTATGGCTACGTTGTGGGTCAGCAAACCACACACACGCCATAGTGCCCCACACCCGTGTAGGGCGTAAATCTGCCTTCTGCTTGAACCATCTCTCCCAGGGAGTGATGGTCCTGGGCAGAGGCCCTTGGGGTATTCTGTTCCATACCAAAGTAATGTACTTGACAGCTTCCTCCCAGAATCAAAAGGTCACACCAGACTCTGCCAATAGGGTACGCAACGCATCGCCTAACGTTCTATGCCACCTTTTGGCCACCCCGTTTTGTTGGGGTGTATACGGTGCGGTAGTTTGATGCACAATGCCTCTAGCTTTCAGGTCTGTTTCGAGTGGACCTAGAAATTCTCCACCCCTGTCTGTACGGAGGATGCGTACAGAGCACCTAGTCTGTCGCTCAACAAGGGGAATCCACTCCATGATTGCCCGTTGTGCATCCGCTTTGGTTTTGAGCAGGAAAGCCCAGCGCAAACGGCTGTAGTCATCTGTCAGTGTGAGAATGTACAGTGACGCGTACTGGACTGAGGAGACAGGCATGGGTCCAGTTAAGTCAGCATGCACCAATTCAAGGGGTGCCTCGCTGACATGTTGTGACAAAGGGAAACTCTGTCGGTGTGCCTTTCCTTCTTGACAGTTCAGACAGGCAGATGCCTTGGGGCCGTGAGGACAGTCGTCTGGGCTCAGTCCATGTGCAGGTTGGTGTTTCAGTAGTTCGGTAACCAGTTCTGTGTTGATCTGGGCCAGTCTTCTTTGGATGAGCTCAGTGTGCTTTGGGTCTGTTGTGGTCATGATGTGGGTCTCTGCACGGTTGGAGGGCAATGCACGGAACAGGGTCAAGCGGTACAGCATGTCAGCATGCAAGGGTCCATCAGCCAACAACGCACCATGTGCATCAAACAGCATGCATTTTTTTGCTTGTGTCAGTGTTGACATGTCCATTTGGCGATCCAACTGTCCCCCTGACAATAGGTTCACCTTCAGCCGAGGAACATACAAAACCCCAGTCAGCCACATGACCCCTCCTGGTGCTTGCAATGCAACAGTCCCAATGCCCTCAACCCTCAGCACCTCCACTGAGCCCGTCCGCACTCCTTCCACATCATGAGTGGCATACAGAGACACAAACAACTGACGATGAGGTGACATGTGATGTGACGCTGCTGTATCAAACAACCACTCGTGCATGGGCAAGACGTGTGATGTAGTGGTGTGCGTGTGCCCAAGGCGCGGACTTGGCTGGGAAGCTACAGTGGTCTCTGGAGGGAAAGTGATGGGCGCAGCTTCCTGCATGTCAGAAGTGTGCGGGGCCGCCATGTCGTCGTACACGCGCTGGGCCCACCCTGGGACAGGCACCGGAGCCATAGCAAACGGTGGCACTGGCAGCCCATATGTCCCAGGCTGTGGCGTCATCTGCTGCAGAGGATGTGGCTGAAGCTGATGATGAGGCGGCAGTCCAAAGGTTGCTGTTGCTACAGGTTGGTAGGGGTGCAGCCCAGGTGGCCCATGTCCGCAGTAGTGCTGCACCCCGGAAAAATGCTGTAGTGGCTGATGCTGCTGTTGTACCTGCCTCTGTTGCTGCTGTGTCTGCCTCTGCTGCTGCTGTGTCTGCAGCTGCTGCTGTTTCTCCATCATCTGCCGCTGGAGGGAAGGGCACCGGCACCAGAAATGCCCAGTCCGGTTGCAGTAGCTGCACCTCTGGTTACCATGGCCGCGACCACGGCAGCGACCACTGCCACCAGACCAGCCACGACCCCCACTAGAGGATCCTCCAAGGGAGGTGAATGATGTCTGATTCGCTGCAGCAGCACTAGAAGAGGAGCTCTAGTGTGCATATGCTGTCGGTGGTGCTGCTGTCATGTCGCGAGCCTCACCCATCACTATGTCTTTGTAGTTGCGCAGCTCCTCAAAGACGGAGGCGAGGTCGATGAGCTCGATCTCAGCGATTGGGTGGCAACGCAGCAAGTCACGCTGGAACTCCTTGTACTGCTCGACAAGGTGGAGCAGCACTACGTCCAGCCACTCAAGGACGGAGCACGAGGCACCTAGACCCAAGAGTCGTCGGCAAATGTCCATGGCTTCATCCAAGAACTCAGCAACAGGTACGCCTGGTTTAGGGTAGAGATTGCGCAGGCGATCTCTCAGCGTCACGACGAGAGTCATGCCCTATTCTTCTTGGCGCGTGGACAGGTGGCGCCAGGCATCATGCGGTCGTGCTGCACCACTTCGTGGGTTGGAGGGATCCTCACCTCGCACGCTAAAGCGAAAGTGGCGCAGAGCGTAGGCTTGTGGGTCTGGCACTGCGCGGGTTAGTGCATTGAATGCGCGCAGTAGCATGAGGTCGGTTGCAGCATCTGGGGGTGGACGAATGTAAAGTTCCTCCAACACATGTTCTGCCGCCCAGGACAAGAAGATGTCCCTCCATGCCAAGTAATCCCTCGTCCCAAGCTGCAGAGGAGATAGTTCCTTTTGGCCTAGTCCAAGCTGCGCCATTGCGACAACAGTGAGGATGACATTAGGAACATTGCCACCACTGCCTTCACCTCCATTTGTCCCATCTACCTCACTCAGGATGCTTGAGGAGCGGGTTTGGTGGTCTGCCTAGCTCTAAATGGTGCTGAAAAGGACCAAGGAAATTCTGGCAGCAATTCTCCGGGCCCACTTTGGGCACAATTTTCTGCCGAGAGCTCGAAGCTCTATAGGGAAGTCACCAGAGACGTCCTGGGGTCCTGCAAGTACAATCCCGTCCCCCCAAAACCCTTTGTCCACCCTTAGAGTCGTAGTTGGGCACCTTGGGGAGGACCTTAATGGGGCGTGGGACCTTCTTTTGGCGGCAGCTCTTCGTCCCAAGCACCCTCCATATGCACGAAGCCCTGTTAGGGCTTGCGCGCCCCCTCAGGGCTGGTTCGATGCCCTGGAGCTGCTTCGCCGCCCTGCACTAGCCCGCCAACCCTCGCCGACGTGGCATCCAAGTGGCGGCCGCCCCTTTCTTCGGCTCCTACGGTCGGCTCTCGCCCTTCTCAGGCCCGGAAAAGCGCTCTGATACCATGAGAACAAGGCTACGAAGAGAATGGGACCAACGGCGCTTCGTTTCGTCAAGTGTGGAGCACGTTAGCTCCAAAAACCCTAGGGCGAACTCAAGTTTTTAGTACGATTGCTTCAGTCACAAGAGGTATCCCTCTTACAGGTGAGACTCGCTAGTCGAGTCTCACCCTTCCGCCGGCGAGCGAAGCTCGCCGGCACTCGACAAGGTGCGAGGGTGAAATCGCCCTATGCGCCCTGAAAAGGTGCAACGGCACCTGCGAAGTCACATCCTAGGCTAGATGTTAGGAAACCTAAACTAGACCTACAAACATGCAAGTTGGGGTCTAATCTAGGTCGCGAATCACAACGAGCATAGTATGCCACATGAAATTCAAGAACATAACTAGGTCTGCTAGTGGGGGCAGGCAAGGGTCGACGGCCGGGGGAGTGCGTGAGACAAGAGGGCGACGCCACCACGTGACAAGCTTGGCGAGCATGTGTCTCCGCTGTCAATGTGGATCACCACCGACCGCCAAGTCCTCATGCACTGCACACCCGAGGGCACATACGCACGAGAATATATATAGAGGGTTATCAAGTGATACATCTTCCCTTGCGCACAGTCAAGACAATCAGCAGGGCAAGGGGCAGGGAAGCTTGGGGGCGAGAGGCCGAGATCAGGCTGGAGACGAAGCATGCTATGAATTGAATCAGTGTGGACATGACCAAGGCGACGATGCAAGAGACGGACGAGGTTAGGAGCAAGAGAGGGTGCAACGTGAGCAAGGACGGTGCTGACAGTAGGAGCGGAGGGGGCGTGCAAGGGAACACGATAGAGTTTGCCGCACTTTATACCACGGAGAACAACACGCTGTGAGGAACGAAGAGAGACAGTGCCAACACCACGACTAGCATTTAAGTCCATACCTTGTTCATCCAGGGACGGCACAGACAGCAGGCTGAGTTCCAGCAAAGGCACATACAGAATGTCAGGCAGGTACAGAGCACCACTGGGTCCAACAAAGCGCATGACGCCCACACCCTGAACCGGCAGCAACTCACCAAACCCAGTACAAACAAAGTGGACATAACCGACGGGACCTAACGAGACGAACGAGGACCACACGGACGTCATGTGGTGGGTCACCCCGGAGTCAAGGACCTAGAGGCCATTGGACACACGCACAGAGAGAAGCACACTGGACGTGGCGACAGTGCCAACAAAGGACGGAGACAAGGTACAAAGGAAGAGACAACGAGGAAGGAAGTCTGATTGCCAACGCTCAATCTAAGGAAGAGACCCACACAAGGCACCCAGAACGTGACCAGAAGGATCCCCACAAAGGACACTGTCAGTCTGACACACGAGACCTCTAGCCAGCGATGCAACACCCTCACCTCCCTGTTCGCAAAGGCGGAGAAGCTGAAGGAGGGACTGCTCAAGGTGGCGCTCCTGATCACAGCGATCACCATCCACAGACGCCGGCGGAGCTGGTGTGGACACGCCGGAGGAAGGCGGGAACTACGGTGGAGCGGTGTAGGCAGAAGACAGGGGACCAGCATATGCAGGGGCCCCATAAGGAGGTGGCCAGCCCCAGGGATAGGGGCCAGGTGGAGGAAGATAAGGCACGCCGGAGGAGGCGTGAGACTGAGCCGGAGGTGGAGTGGGGGAACGTGATGGGCCACCGGAGCCAGATGGCGAGGGTGCGGAGGAGGAGTCGGAGGTGCGAGCCTAGTGAGCGCGCATGGCCTGGGCAAGGCGGAGGTTGTCCAGGGGAGCAGGGCAAGTACCAGCAAAGTGCTCAGTAGAGCTACAATTCCAACACACGACTGCGTGTGGGACCCGCGAGGAGGCGGCAGCACCCTTGTCCTTGCCCTTGCCCTTGTCCTTCCCCTTGCCCTTGCCACAACCCTGGGAAGCGAGGGTAGAGGCAGGAGAGGAAGAGGAAGAGGTGGCGGAGGTAAGGGAAGATGTAGTAGAAGAGGAGGGTGCAGCCGTAGTGGTGAGCGCAGCAACACCCGTGACGAAAGAACGATTGAGGCGCTTAATCTGAAGAGTGATCCACCAGGCAGCAAGGCACTCGAACGTAAATTCCGAGAGAGCACCAACTCCATGAGGCGACCTGAGCGGGGTCAGCTGTGAGGCGAGGCGTTGCAGCTCATAAGCTTTGACGTCGCGAAGGAGATCGGACAGCTCAGGAAGGAGGCCGTTGACCATGGTCAGAACGGCGGAGAACTGGCCAGGTGCTGCGTCATCAAGCTCACAAAGGAGCTTGAGACCGCGAGCCCAATAGGCATCAGCGGTCTCATTAGCACGCATGAGGAGCATATTGAATTGGACTGTAAGCGTGCTCTGAGCGGCTTGGCCATTGATGGTGGTATGGCGACGTAGCATGGCGTATGAGCCGATGGGGTTAGCAGGGCGCTGAGTAGCAGGGCGAGCATTGTAGGTGCCAACATCATCAATCAGCAATTCAGGGACAGCGGCTATGAGAGCGCAGACAGCAAGGGCAGACTCAGTAGCAAGCGGTGTGAAGGGAGCAACAGCGGGGGAGTAGTACTCCCACAACTGCTCTCCTTGAGCCCATGCGCTTAAACGTACCTCCCAAGAGTAGGAGACGAGCCCAAAGTTAAGTGCAGGGGATTGAGAAAAGAAGTTATGCTAGCGAGGCGCATGAAGAGTGGCAGCAGTAGTGGTATTGCCAGTGGGCACAGCAGAGGGACTGCTGAGAGAAGAAGAGGTGCCTGCAGAAGGAGTGGGGTTGGTCGCGGTAGATGTAGTGGGGAGGCGACGCAGCACTATGGTGGCGACCTCATCAGCAAAAGCGGCGCGATTGTCCTCAGCGAGCTTGAGATGGTCCTCAGCCTCTCGCTGAGCCTTGCGAGTGAGGGCCAGCTGGCGCCGAAGAGTCGCAATGACTGACTCGTCGTCACCAAGCATGGTGACGACGGAGTGGTCCTGCCAAAAACGTTTCGGCAGAGTTACCCCTGTCCCAGTGGGCATGGGAAACTCAGAGTGCCTTAGGCACATTGGATGTGCTGCAAGACAACCCGACCCAAGTCACACAGCCAAGCCACAGCAGAGTAGAGAGACAGCGTGCAGGCAGGAGAGGGAAAAAGATGAAACAAGCCCTCACGAGGGGTGAGGTGGGCTATGCAAAAAGGCAAGGAGGGGTGCGACAATGGAAGCATCTGCAGCGCACAAAACAAAGAGGAGGGATGCATCTGGCACCACTAGGGCAAAAACACCTCTGGTGAAGGTAGCACCCACAGTAGGTAGGACTGCTGCTGCAGAGATGGCCGTTGCTGCGAGGATTGTGATGTCGGAGGTTGCAGATGCGACAGATGCAACGGCAACGACTGTGGATTTGCGGATGGCTGAAGCGGCTATAGACACAGTAGAGGCTGCAGAAGCTGTCGAGGAAGCGACAGCAGCTACGGCTATGGCTAACTGCGTCCCAGTATCTGCCGTTGGCGCACCTATGGGTCCAGCTACTACTACGGCTTCAATGTATGACTCCGCAGCACGTCCCGCGGACGTTGAGGTAGGGGTGCGTGCTGCGCGGGCTCCTGCGGCAAATATGGTGGCAGCTGTAGCGGCGGCATCTATCACAGCACAAGCAGCTCGGGTGAGCTTCTGTGCAAGCTCTATTGTGTCGCGATGCACAGCGCAGTACAAAGATAGGGGAGCGGTTCTGTGCAGCGGCTTGATCTCCCCAAAGGAAGCAGGGTGACTGGGGCTTACCAGGCTTTGTGGTGCAGCCCGCGACGAAGATGGGGCCTCCTCTGTTGCGTGCATGTTGTCTCTTTGGCGATCGGACTGGCGTGCCGGCCGCTCCACGTGGTGCTCAGCAGGAGATGCCACACCCGGCAGCTCCGAGGAAGCCAGCTTGACATCTCGCACCACTGCAATGGTGCGTGCGTGGCGGTGGTGGATGCTGCTGCTGGCCAACCCGCTGCTGCTGTTGGCTAACCCGCTACTGCTGCTGTCGCGCTCAAGAGTGGCACGACTCCCATCGACCCCACTGCGTGGCAGCTGCTGATCCTTTGCTTGCGGCTGCCAATGCTAGCTGCAACCGCGAGCGATGCAGCTGCTGCCGCAATGTAGATGGCGGCGCTGCCAGCCGACAATGATGCTTGCCGCTGCTGCTGATTCTACAGCACTTGGAAGTGCTGCTACAGCACCGCCTCTGCTGCTGCCCTGCGTTGCTGCTGCAGCCGCTGCTGCTGCTGCTGTTGCTCATGCTGCTCTTGTTACTGCTACTGTAGCTGCTGCTACTACTACTGCTGCTGCTGTTGCTCCTGCAACTAGGTGTGCACATGCTAATGCTACAGCTGAGGACAAGGATGTGAGGGCAGCCGCCACTGTAGTCTCTTCTGTCGCTGCTCCTCCTGCTGCGCTTGGAGTGGCTGCGGTTAAAGACGCCGTTGTCGGCGTGGCGGTGGCTGCTAGTTTTGCAGTTGAAACTGTCTTGCGGTTGGCGCTGCACATTGGTGCCGACTGGATGCCCACAAGTGCCGATGGAAAAAATGCCGATCGGAAGTGATGTGAGCAGCAGCGGGTTGGTCCAATGTAGACAACCCCGCTCTTGTGAGAGTTGCGACTGCCTTGCCAATCGTAGCCACAGCAGCTACGGCTGCCTCAGCTACTACTGTAGCACTTGAGGTCAGTGCTGTGGTTGCCGCTTCCGATCTGGCCACGGCTGCAGCTGCTATTGACAAAGTAGATGTTGCGGCTCCTCGTGCGTGATCAGCAGCAAGAGTAGCCGCTAAAGCAAGTGGATAAGTACACCTGCGTATAGAGACAGCAGTTCGAACTGCCGATGGTGGGCTACAGTGCCAGCGGAAGCGTAGGTGGCG
Organism: Penium margaritaceum; assembly: GCA_023375785.1. Taxonomy (NCBI): domain Eukaryota; kingdom Viridiplantae; phylum Streptophyta; class Zygnematophyceae; order Desmidiales; family Peniaceae; genus Penium; species Penium margaritaceum. The sequence goes on along the minus strand of SZWC01005797.1, from coordinate 81,754 downwards.
GCAGGAGGGGTGCCGTCAAGGATCACGAGGGTGAGCCAAGAGGAGGCTCACTCTCTCTGTCACACTTCTCTGATGCCAGAAGACAGAGACGCCTAACAAGAAGTGGAGCAAGGGAAGTAGAGCAGAACGCAAGGAATTTAGGGCGAGAACGCCATGGATACTGGTGTGTCAGGTTTTTGGCAAAGAAAATGCGAGAAGCGACGAGTCACAGACGACAGAGGTGTTACGGGAGCGGGAGAGGGCAAGAGGCAGCGAGCAAGCGAAAGGCGAGCTCGCTCAAGCTCGCTGCCCTCGTGGGTGTTGAATAGCCACCACTCGACCACTGAATTATCCCAGCCCCAGTTTCGTCCTATTTGATGGAGCACCTGGTGGGCACCACATAAGTCCACCACACATAATTAAATTGTATGCAACCTCAAGGTGCTTGTGCAATTCCCTACTAACTGAGCCAAGGAATTTCCTGTCGTGAAGCCGTCACACCACCACTTTAGCTACGGCGTTAGCACCGATGTACCTCCAGCATCAGTCACCTGCGTCAGTGCGGTGGGTGTGCAGCGAGGCCAGAGGTCACAACGTGTCTGTGGCACATAGACCAACAGAAGCCACACAAACCAACACTATCGTCTTCCCTCAAACCCCTCCACTAACCTCGACTCCAAAGCCATCACATGACCCTGTTTCACTTCGATTGTTTCTCTTGGTCCCCGTCGACTTGGGTTGAAATTCTGACGTGGTTCAAGTACCGTATTGTCTTTTAGTCTGACTAACATGTTTTCTTTCCTCAGTCCATTCAAGCACCTATCTAGTCATGTTCTCTTTGGACGAATCACTCTCAATATTACAAAAGACGTTTTTCTCTACACACTGTTTCACATTCCGCGTGCAGTCTCCCAGGGATTGCGAGCGGAATGTGAAATTCCAATGTTCCACTCTCAACCCCCCGTGGGTTGTGAGAGACAGCTCCTAGCACTGCTGTCGCTAGCGTGGCAACGCAAGCGAGTTAGCTAACTCACTAGCACACACAAGTGGAGGTGAGAACAGCAAGGGGTTGGCTAGAGACACAAACACAAGTGTCAGAAGCTACAAATGTTGAAATGTGCAGAGAGAGTTAACAACTGAGGTCTGGACCACCTAAACAGTGCCACGGACCTAGTGGATGCACACATACACGCGGCGCACAACGGCGCTATTTTCTAGTCAGGACAAAACAGTGGCACAAACACAGTTTTGGTCATAATTCCCTGCAGACACGTTTGAACGACGTGCCGTTTGAACCAGAACAGCCACGTCGACAGGATCTACGTCCTGATAGGCTGCACGCCTACGTGCTGTGACACAGCACGAGTCTACAAAATGCGGAAGTCTTCTGGGCGCCCGTCGCCGCCAGCAGTTAGCCTTCTGCCACCGTCGTTAGTCTCAGGGATCTGCACGTGAATGGACATGAGCCGAGGGGTCACCGTAAGCTGTGTACGACACACACAACAACACTCTCCCATGACCAAAGGGCAAACACGTCCATGCACATGCAGACACTCACGCTGTACAGAGCAAGAAACACACAGCCGTTGCAGGCAGTTCGCACAACACATGCAAGGTGGCACATGAGGAATCAACCTGCAACAGGGGTGGGGCAGAGTCCAACAGAACAAGTGGCCGCATGAAACTTTGAACGACGTAGAGCCTTGTTCAGAAAATCCGCGCACTGCCTGTCAGTGCTCACGTGGATGACTCGGATCTCACCACGATCAACCAGGTCACGCACGAAGTGGTGCTCGATATTGATGTGCTTCGTGCGTGCATGGAACACACCTGAGTTCTTGGCGATGGCCTCCGCGCTCATGTTGTCACACTGGAGAACCACGAGGGGAATGGACTGACGCAGTTCACGCAACAGATGGACGAGCCGGACACATTCCGCTGCACCGGCGCCTAGGGCAACATACTCTGCCTCAGCATTACTGCGTGCGATGCAGCCGTGCTTCCCACTTCGCCAGGACACTACAGTTCCTCCAATGAGGAAGATGTAGCTGGTGCGGCTTTTGCCATCTGGACTCCACGCCCAGTCACTGTCTGTATACCCATCGAGCACAACGGACACTTGCTCGCGAAAGCACACGCCGAAGCGCGCGGTGGACAAAATGTAGCGCACACACTGGACTGCGGCCTTCAGTGTTCGCTGGCGCGAAGCCTGCGAGAACTGGGCGAGCAGGTTTACAGTGAAGGCAATGTCGGGCCGTGTCGTGGTAGCCAAGTACATGAGCGAGCCGATGACTCGTAGGTACAGGGTCACATCAGTTGGCTCCCCCAGGTCCGCTGGGTCATCCACCTTCAGGGCGGCCTGCCCCTCAGGGGTCATGGGCGTTGAGGCCGTGCGGATGGCAGCAAGGAGGTCCGCAAAGCGCTCCCCCACAGTCTCTGCATAGCGTTCGTGATGGAAACGGAGTGTGCGACGAACACGGTCGCGCACGATCTCCATCCCCAAGAAAACAGAGGCCTCGCCAAGATCTTTCATTTTGTAGGCTGAGGAGAGAACGGCCTTGGTAGCGTTCACTACTCCCAGGTCAGGCGAGGCGATCAAGAGGTCGTCCACGTAGACAAGGATGGCAGCGAGCGGTGCTGGGGACTGTGAGACGAACAGGGATGGGTCAGCATCACTCTGAACGTACCCAGCACGTCTCAGCGTGCTGGTGATCTCCAGGTTCCAGCAGCGCGGTGACTGCTTCAGGCCGTACAAGGCCTTCCGCAACCGGTACACGCGACCGGTACCATCCTCAAAGCCGGGTGGCTGGACCATGTAGATCTCCTCCTCAAGATCCCTGTTTAGGAAGGCGTTGTTGACATCCATCTGATGAAGTTTCCAGTCGTGTTGTGCAACCTGGCTCAGCAGCGTGAGTGTGGTCGTCATCCGCCCAACAGGGGCAAAGGTCTCGGTGTAGTCCACGCCAGGGACCTGAGAAAAGCCTTTTGCTGTCATGCGCGCTTAGTAGCGCTCCACAGTGCCGTCTGGCTTAAGCTTCTTGCGTAGAACCCACTTGGCCTTGATGGCCTTGCAGTTGTTTGGCAAGTCCACCAGCTCAAAGACATCGTGCTCGCGGATGGCATCAAGCTCAGCCTGGCAGGCAGTGCGCCACTACTCAGCATCAGGGGCCGACAAGGCCTCAGGCAGACTGGTGGGATCGGGAGCCAGCACTGGTGCACTCCGTGTAGCCAAGGCATATGCTGCAGAGGGAGGGTCAACCGTCACCATGGATTCAGCGGCGTCACAAGCAAGACCGCGCTCATGAGCAAGTAGTGCTACACCAGTGGCACGACCAGGGTGAACCTCAGCAAGGCCGTGCGCACTCAGGCCGAGAACCTTTGTGCCCGGATCACCACTGACGACGCTGCGCGTGGGGCGCGGGCAGAGACGTCCGCCGGGTGCCCGTGTGTAGGGGTCCGACGGGGCAGGAGCAGTGGGCGCTGCTGGCTCACATGCCGGTGTGGACCGCACGGCAGGCGTGCCACTTGAGGCTGGCGTAGCATCCACGGCTGGGGTCAGGCCCTCGGCAGACGCAGGCGCGTCTGTGGCCGGAGACAGGGACAGCTCACCGCCAGACACGGATGCGGACGCAGGGTCAAACTGAGCCTCAGAGGCGGAAGAAGACGCAGGTTCATACTCAGTCTCAGACGCGGAAGCAGGCGCAGGATCAGGCAGAGTCGTAGACGCGGAGGCAAACTCGGACGCAGACTCGGACACGGGCGAGAGCGGAGAGTCGGGGGCAGAGGAGCGAGCCACAGACGGGGCGGGGCTGGGGGTGCCGGTGGAAACAACCGCTGGGGACAGCCCCGCGGGTGCCGGCGACGGAGTGACCGCACTGGACGGGGACACTGTGCCAATCGGACCAGGAACCTCCCCCACACAACGGGCACCGGAACACCCAGGGGCATGAGCAGCACGCAGAGTGTGGATGCGAGCAAGGTCGCGGAAGGCGAGATGCTCGAAGAAGAGAGCGTCACGAGACTCCACGATGCGGCGGCGCTCCGGGTCCCAGAACCGCCAGGCCTTTGACCGCGGGGCGACGCCAACGAAGGCGCAGAGGCGGCCCCGCGGAGAGAGCTTGCTCCCCTGCTGCCCCTGCGTGAACCAGACGCAAGCAAGGGAGCCCCAGACATGGGCCAGGCGCAGATCCGCTCGACGCCCATACGACAACTCGTAGGGCGTGCAGTGACCTGGGAGGGGACCGTGGGGAATGTGGTTCCAGACCCAGGTCATGCAGGCCATGCCCTCAAAGGCAAAGGCCTCAGGCATGGTACTGTCGGCGCGCATGGCGCGGATCGCATCCTCCATGGTGCGGTTCCAGCGCTCGGAGGCACCGTTCTGCTGGGGGGTGGCGGGAGCAGAGAGGTTGTAAAAGACACGAAGCTCGGTGAAGGAGCGTGCCATGTCACCGAGGTACTCGCCGCCACGGTCTGATCGAAATGTCTGAAGGCGGTGGGGAGACTGGCGTTCACCCATGACCAGCCAAATGCTGACCGCAATGGCTGCATCGCTCTTCTGACGCAGGCTATAGACCTAGCGCATGCGCGTTAAGTCATCAGTCAACGTCAGGACGTAGCGACCGCGGTCTTCCTGAGACTCGACAGGGAGCGGACCCATGAGGTCGGAGTGGACAAGCTCCAGGGGCCGACGAGCCCTGGAGACAGACGTAGGATGAGTAGACCGGTGCATTTTTCCCTCAGCACAGGCCAGACAGTCGGTCGTGGACAGCGCCTCGAAGGACGTTGCATCAAGACGGAGAGCAGGCTGAGTGCGGATCAGCCTATCGACAGCCCCCAGGTGCACGTGACAAAGACGTCCATTCAGGAGGCGGTGGTGTTCGGGGGACAGAGCACCAGCGACGAAAACACGGGCAAGGGAAGAGGGAGGTAAAGGGGGTGCACGCATGTGATACAGATCATCGACGACCGTCCCACTGAGGACTATCTCCTTGGTGTCGCGCACAAAGATGCAAGCATCGGCAGCCGTGTGCGTGACACCGAGGCCCATCTTGGTGCAAGCACGGACAGAGAGAAGGCTGAGTTCCAGATCAGGGACAAAAAGGACGTCGGAGATGTACACGGGACCAGCTGGCCCAGTGAACTGCACAAATCCAACACCCTGGACAGGGACCTCATGGCCAGCTGCAGTGCGAACAGAGCGAACAGCGCCAACGGGATGCAAGACGACAAAGGCGTCACGACGACACGTCATGTGATGGGTGGCACCAGAGTCCACGACCCATGTGGCATCTGTGACCCGTGTACAAGGGGCAACGTGGCACTCGGCGACGGAACAAGGCGCGGCAGCAGGTCGCTCGGCNAGTTCCAGATCAGGGACAAAAAGGACGTCGGAGATGTAGACGGGACCAGCTGGCCCAGTGAACTGCACAACCCCAACACCCTGGACAGGGACCTCATGGCCAGCTGCAGTGCGAACAGAGCGAACAGCGCCAACGGGATGCAAGACGACAAAGGCGTCACGACGACACGTCATGTGATGGGTGGCACCAGAGTCCACGACCCATGTGGCATCTGTGACCCGTGTACAAGGGGCAACGTGGCACTCGGCGAAGGAACAAGGCGCGGCAGCAGGTCGCTCGGCAGGCGACGCGGCAAGACGAGCAACGGAGCGGACATGAGACGCATGCAACCAGGACACGTCATCCGGTCCGTCACGAGCACACGGCTGGGCATGGGGACCACCACAGGCATCATCACGCAACGACACAGACAGTCCACAAGCAGTAGGACCCCTCGACTCAGTCAACTCACTCGCACCTCCCTAAGATGAGCGCAAGGCAAGAAGCTGGTGAAGCTCGGCGATCGTCCTGTCGTGTTCGGCGAGCGCCTGGTCGCGAGGATCCGCGGAGGAGCTTGCTGTGGCGGCAAACTCCTCTGGGAAGGCTGCGGTAGTGGCGGCCGACCGGGCGGTCGCACCGGACGTTTGCCGCATGCGCGCCTCGTGCGCCTGCTGCAGCCCACGGGTGACCTTGGCCCAATCCAGTGGGTGTCCTGTTAGGCGAGTGCAGTCGGGATAGCGATGGTCACCACCGCACTTGAAGCACACGAGGTAGCGTCTCGTCGTGCTGCTAGAGCCGCTGCTGCTGCCGCCGCTGCTGCTCCTGCCGCCGCCGCTGCTACTGCTCCCGCCGCTGCTGCTGCGGCTGACACTGCCAGTGCTGGTGCCGCTCCTGGTCCCACCGCTGGAACCACCACCTGACGCTCTGCGGCCCTTCTTCCCCTGAGCTGGAGCCGCCGTTGCTGTAGACGGTGGGGAGGGAGATGCGGCGGCAACTACAGCTGAAGCGATGCTGCGGCGAGCGCGGTTCGCGGCGTCCATGCCTGCGACATTCAGAAATTGGAGAGTGGCCCAGCGCAGTAGGGTCCCGTTGCTCGCCATGTCGCGAAGCAGCGTCTGGTCGAAGTTGCTGAAGACGCGCGTGTAGTCGGGGTGGATGCCGTAGAGGATAATGTGGAGGGCGGAGTATTGCACAGGAGCATCGTCCCCAAGATCCTCGTGCAGCTAGATCGCCCGGCGCCAGTAGTCGGCTGCAGACTCCTGAGCAGTCTGGCAGAGGGAGTTGAAGTCGGCAAGGCGCTGGGATGTCAAAGCCAAGGTGGCGCCCTCAAACAAAGTGACGGCCAGTGCCCACGCCGCGCAAGCGTCAGCTCTTGAGCCGGTCAGCGAATCGCCAAGGAACCGACTGAAGTCCTTGGTGAAGTCCGGTGCGGCCTTCATCAGGTCGGAAGCTGCGCGGACTGCCATGTGTGTCTGAGCGGGGTCAGACGCCTGATATGGTGCGAGGTAGTAGGGGAGGACTCCCTCGCTCATGGCCCACATGCAAAAGCGTGGCTCCCAGGACTTGAAGTCGTTCCCAGTCCGGAAGACGGGCGGGTCTGACTCAAACCACTTGGGTGGCTTGACCGTCGGCAGGGCAACGGCCGAAGCCACTGCGGGGCCAGGCATCGAGGAGGCAATTCCCTTACCCAGGCGGGC
>SZWC01005797.1:8690-22815 GCA_023375785.1 Penium margaritaceum | reverse complement strand
CATCCAGTGGTACCCTCTTCATTGGTGAAGAGTGGGAGTATAGGAGGGCAGGTTCCTTCCGCTCAAGCCTTTGCCGAGCGCATCGACTCCTTGTTTCAAGAGGCAAAGGGTCATCTTCAAGCAGCTCGGCAGTGACAAAAGGCATATGCCGACAAAGGTCGTCGGGAGGTGTTGTTTGACATCGGTGACAAAGTGCTGCTCAGCACTAAAAACCTTCGGTTGAAGTCGCCAGGGGCAAGAAAACTTCTACCGAAGTGGATTGGGCCGTTTCCCATTGTGGCACGCATCGGGCCAGTGGCATACCGATTGCTACATTCGCCGAGTATGAAGATACATGAGGTGTTTCATGTGAGCCTGCTGGCTCCGTACACTGCAGAAGGAACCGTTCAGCCACCGTCAGCAGTCCTGGCTGCCGACGGCCAATACGAGGTCCTTCGCCTACTCCAGCACCGAGAGCGTACTCTTCAGTCGCGCGTTGTCAGGGAGTACCTCGTTCATCGGGCTGGTTGTGGAATTGAAAATAATTCATGGGAGCCCGAATCTCACTTGCCCACAGGGGTGGTCAACGAGTAATGGAGCGAGCTTGCAGCTCGCACAGATCGACGCGTGGCAGGAGGTACCACCTGAACGCGGGAAAAATGAACAACATTCCCACAGTGCAGCGTTCATGGACAGCGATCATAGGAGGTTGGGGACGCCCAACATGGTTGTCGCGCAGATGCTCCAGCCTAAAGGGGGGAGGCCGCTGGCCGTGTTGACCTACAAGCTGCAGCTTAGGTCTAAGTACCATGCACGTGTTCATGTTTAGCTGGTGATTGAAGTTATTGATTTTCTTTCACAATGTTGATGACTCACTGACTGACAATCCTACTTGTTGTTCATGAACCGGGACGGTTCATAATAAGTGGGGAGGAATGTAGCGGGAGGGCCAGTTCGGCCCTCCCACCTCGCTGAAGCGAGGGGTGGTTGCACCACCCCTCGCGTCAGCGAGGGCTGGCCGGCGGCCAGCACTTCGCTGGCCGGCGGCCAGCACTTCGCTGGCCGCTGGCCAGCTCGCTGCCGGCCGGCTGGACGGCCGGCGGCCGACCAAGTGACCGGCCGGCCAGCCACCAGCCGCCGATCACGGCCTCAGCCTGATCGGCGGCTGAGAGGCCACGAGGGCCTCGAGGGCGAGGCCTCGTGGCCTCGTGCCCTCGCCCCCCCCCCCTCGCCCTCCTTGCAAACGAGCAAGAGAGGACGAGGGATAGGGGGAGCGAGGGTGAGGTCAAATTTGCTGGCGCGAAATCGCCAGCGTGCCTCGCAAGCGACGAATTCGTGCCAGAACGACAAAACAAAACTCGAAGTTCGTTTACGACAAACTTCGACATAAAACAAATGGAATAACTCGTGCAAACACACGAGTTCGAGGTAAAAACCCCCGGTTTGGGTCCCAAAACCAGGGGTTTGGTTAAAAACGGAAATGGGCCTCCGTGGACTCAAAATATTCGAGTCTCCCTGCTCTGGGTTGTTGATGACGATTGCCCCTCAGTCTTGCGAAGGGGGTAAACCCCTGACGCGAACTGAGAACGCCATTCTGCGAACTCCGACGACGACTTCAGAGCAGGAGCTGGAGACTCAACCCGTTACAGTCACTCATGATAACCTACTGATCTTTTATTTTGTTTTTTTTTCAAAATTGCTATTTATGTGTTCTTTACTTTCGGCCATGGTTCTAGCTAGTAGAGTTGTTTGGGTGGGCCTTTACCTTTCGTCGAACGAAGGTACGGGATCCTAATATTCCACGTCGGCACTATTCTACACCGCAACTGCAAGTTGAGGTGTCGAACAGTACGAGCCTGACAAGACGGGTTTCCGTTTCTTGCGGAAATCTGCCTCGTCAGACAGGCGCGTCACTCTCGCGGACCCATAGGTTCACGTCTACGAGCCAGACGTGAACCAAATGTATGGGAAGAATAGTCTGAGCACCAGATCATAAATGGAGTTTTTAGAACAAGAGAGAGTAAATACCCAAATCCCCATCCGATGGTAATCATTTAGGTGGTACCTAACTAATTTGACAACTTATCATTTTTGTTGAGGATCATCACCAGAAAAATATTCAATATCGAAATTAAAGATTTGTAGGGTAGTACGCAACATGACGTACAGCTACACGATCTGGTTTAGAAACATCCCCACTGTTCCTTCTACGGTGACAGTGGTTGTGGTTGGGATGATGTGTGAAATGTTTTAGAGTGTGTCCACTACTATGAGGATGGCATCATATCCCTTAGGAGTGCCAAACAGTCCCTGAAGTCCAAACTGATGTCGACCCACGGTTTCGTTGAAACACGTAGTGATTGGAGTAGACCGGATGGCCTCATGTGACGGCATTGTTGTCTCTGTCAGGTGTTGCATGATTTGAAGAAAGCAGACACGTCAATCTGCATCCTATCGCACCAGAAGTACTTTGCTGGCTTCTTGAGTGTCTTGTTACCACCAAAGTGTCTTCCTGGACCGGTGTCAAGACACTCCTTTGGTAGCATTCTTTGTAGCTCCTTGTTCGGCGGAACGGCGACCTGGTGAGTAAATCGTTGTGGAGAGAAGGGATCTTTGAACCAAAATCTGGTTCATCATTCCCTCACAACTACTCGTACCTTTCACGAACAGTCTAGCAAGGTACGGGTCTCCGTTGACAAGCAACGTGTTGATCTCGGCCATTACATCTAGTCGCCAACTAGATCATTTGCGAGATCAGTTTTTCCTGGTTGGTAATTGATGTCGTAATCAAAGTTGGACTCGAGGAACTCCATCCGTCGAGTTTATCCATGGCTCAGATTAAGCTCAGTCTTGAGGTGTTTCAGGGCATGATGGTCATTGCAGACAATGCATCGTCGGCATTCCAGTAGCACCACCATGTCTTGAACGTGTGGAAAATTGTGAGCATTTCTTTCTCGTGCATTGCTTGGTAAAGTTCTGGCCAGCGCAGCTTTCTCAACATGTATGAGACCGGTTGTTCTCCACCACCGTTGTCTTGGAGGAGAACGGCTCCGATGGCTCGATCAAAAACATCTTTAGCCATGATGTAGTCCACCGTAGGATCCTCCATTCGCAAGACTAGCGCCGAGGTCCAAGCGTTTCCCAAGCAATAAAACGCTTCTTGTTCAACAATCCTCCATTTCCATTTAGTGTTTTTTCGTGTAAGATCAGATAAGGGCACCGACACTTGAGCGTGGTCTTCAAAAATTGACTGTAGAAGTTGCATAAGCCCAAAAAAAAATTGGAAGTCCCAAACATTTGTAGGCATTGGCCAGTCGGCAACTCTTAGCACCTTTTTTGGTTCCATGGTAATCCGTCCCACGCCAATGATGTGGCCCAACAACTCAATCAATTTGCAGCTGATCTCACACTTTGAGAGTTTCTGAAAATTTTATCTCTTTGTTAAGCTTCAAGAACTTTCCTAAGATGTCCATTGTGATCCTCCAAGGTGCGGCTATACACCAGGATGTCGTCAAGATACACAACAACAAAGTCATCTAGGTATGGGTAAAAAATGTTGTTCGTTGCCACAAAAAATATTGCCGGGACATTTCTGAGTCCAAATAGCATAACCGTGAACTCAAAATTCATGTATCTGGTACAGAATGTTGTTTTCTCACTGACCTTATCCAACATGCGCATCTGATGATAGGCGTTGCGTAGGTCAATTATGCCGAACATCTGGCCCCGCATATTTGGTTGAAAACCTCGTCTACTCGTAGAAGAGGGTGGTGTTTCTTCATGATGATGTCGTTCAGCACTTGGTAGTCTACGAACATCCACATCTTTGAGGTTTTTCTAAGACTTTTGTCACATAGGGTGACGTGGAAAATGCATACATGCCCAATAGTGTTCACACACACTGGATTACTAGTGCGCTCCTTTAGTGCGCTTGCATTGAGCAAACACAATAAAATTGAAGTGTACCATTATAGTATGTGTACATACTGAGTACGTAATTTGTGTATGTTTACATTGAAGAGGTGTGGCCATTGCTGTTACACTCTAGTCCCATGCACTACACCCCCTCCCCTCATGAGTGTAGGTCCAAAACTCCACATGCCACGAAATCACACACTAAGTGCATGATGAGTGTATTTTGGTATAGAGAACAAGTGCAGTGTCATCATACATTAGCCCCATGCACTGGACCCCCCATTGGGAGTGGAAGACCAATGTCCCATTTTAGATAAAATCATGCACTGAGTGTCTAATCAGTGCATTTTCATGTGGAGAATGAGCACATTGCTCTCATACACTACCTCCACACACTGGAGCTCCCCATAGGGATTGGGATCCAATATTCTATGTGAGAAAAAATCACACACTGAGTACATGATCAATACATTTTTGTATGAGACATGAGCGTACTCCCCTCATGCACTACCCCCACGCACTAGACCCCTCCTGAGGGGGATGGGGGTCAAAGGTCCCGTACAAGAAAACATCACACATTGAGTGTGCGATCAGTGCATTCTTGTATAGGGAATGAGCGCACTCCCCTCATACACTATCTCCATGTAGTGGAATGTCTCCCATAGGAGTGGAAGACCAATGCCCTTACATGAGATAAAGTCGGGCTCTAAGTGTGTGGTCAGTGTATTTCAATGTGGAGAATAAACATTGTACCCTCATACACTACCCCCACGCACTAGAGCTCCCATAGGGATGGGGATGCAATGTTCCATAAAAGACAAAATCAAGCACTCAGTGCGTGATTCATGTATTCTTATATTAGAAACGAGCACACTGCCCTCATGCACTGGACTGGCGCACTAGACCCCTGCATGGAGTTGGGATCAAAGGTCACACATAGAGTGTGTAATCAGTGGGTTTCTATGTGGAGAATGAATATAGTGTCCTTATACACTAGCCCCACGCATTAGAATCCCATCTACGAGTGTGGGTCCAATGTTCCATATGAGACGAAGTCACACACTAAGTACGTGATCAGTGTGTTTTTTTGTCATGAAATGAGCGCACTGTCCTCATCACTACCCCCACGCACTAGAACCCCCTTCATAGAAGTAGGGATACAAGGTTCCATAAAGGACAACATCACGCACGGAGTGGGTGCTCAGTGCGTTTTGTATGGAGAACGAGCGCACTGTCCTCATACACTAGCTCCATGCACTGGATCCTCCATACGAGTGAGGGTCAATGATCCATATAAGACAAAGTCACACACTGTATGTGAGATGGGTGTATTCATGTATGCCGAACAAGTGCACTGCCCTCCTACATAGCACCCGTGCACTAGACCCCCATGGGGGTGGCAATTCAACTGAGTGCATGATTAGTGTATTCTTCTATGGGAACCGAGGGCACTGCCCTCATGCACTATTCCCATACACTGGATCCCCCATAGGAGTGGGGGTCGCAGTCCCATATGAGACAATATCATGAACTGAGTGCGTGATCAATGTATTTTTGTATGCATAACAAGCGCACTATCTTGATACACTACCCACATGCACTAGAACCCCTCCCATGGGTTTGGAGGTCCACCGTTCCATAAAGGACGAAATCATACATGAAGAGGGGTCAATGCTTCATATAGTACAAAATCACACCCTACTGGGACACACTGAAAAACAAGTGTGTTAAGTGCCCTCGATTAACCATTAAAGCTCTTGCTACAAAGCCATAGCAACAAACGATGCTCAAAATGGTGTACCCTAGTGCACGCTATGTCCAAAACTCCATGGCAGTCTCATTGAATAACGATCAAGTCTCGCACTAACAAGAGACACTAGTCCTAGGGGTGAGGTTGCTAGTCAACCTCACCTGTCATGCCGGCGAGGGAGGCTCACCGTCGAGCATGCTCACTCAACGGAAAAAGCCCTTGGCAGCCCTGAAAAAGGGGCGCGAGTGAGTCCTCACACCCCACACGGGCACGCCATGTGTCACCTACAAAGTGGCATAACTTGAGCCTAACCAAAGACAAAGTTGCTTTTCTGACATAGGTCTCAGGCTAAAACTAGCAATGGGCAGTTATGATTAGAAGACTGAAATAGGTTTGCCATGAAAGCCCAGGTATGTGGGAGGCTCTTCAAGTTCAGATGATGATGGAGATGGGTCATGTGGTCAGGGTGGAGGCGACCACCTATTAGGTGAATGAGGATCGCGTGCCTTCATGGTACATCACCTCTAGTTGCTCTCCCAGCCTGCCTTGCGTACTCACGGCCACCACAGCAGCGGATGTATGTACAACAGAAGATTAACACGCTCCCTTGGACGGGAGTGCAATGGGTATGCAGCCCAGTTGTTGCACTTGAGGCAGGAGAGGGGAGGATGGTAGAGCTTTGTTGATAAAATCAGCCAGCTTTGCTTTCCCACTGATGGCAAACACTACCACAGTCCCAGCATCCACTGCCCCTTGGACAAAATGATGTTCGACGCTGATATGCTTTGTGTGTGGATGCAACACACCAGCGTTCGTGGCATTGCAGGATGCGGCAGAGCTGTCACTATGCAGTGGTATAGCAGATGTGTGCACGCCAAGTTCTTCAAGTAGTCTGTCAAGCCATATTCCCTCACGTGCTGCCTCACCCAAAGCCATGTATTCAGCCTTAGCTAAACTGCGTGCTACACATGACTGTTTTGCACTCCGCCAAGGCACGTCAATTCCACAAACACGAAACACATACCCACCCCGTCCGGACGAGCTACATGATTACGAGCATAATTACTGTCACAGTAACCATCTAGATCAAGGCCGACGGGTGGGGAGAAAACATTAGACCTAAAGCAACAGTGTCCAACACATAACGCAGCAGCTTCAGAAAAGCTTTCTGGTGTGTATTTCGTGGTTACTGGCTGAACAAGACAAACACATTGACTGCACATGCAATGTCAAGGTGTGTGATTGAGGCAAGATATGAGAGGCTGACGGTGATGTCTCTGTAGAGCGTAGGATCTGTCTTGGGACCGTAGTCCGTGGTGCGTGCATCCAACAGATGTGCGTAGACGTCAGGGCTCATGGGAGTGGTCTGTTGTGGAAGATGTAGTACCAAATGTTGAAAATGTGCAGTGAGATGAGCAATCAAACGACCTTGATGAAGTGTTGCTTTCCGTGCTGTGTGATCACGTGTAATGGACATGCTAAGAAAGTTCTGTGCCTCATCAAGATCTCTCATTTTGACAAGATCAACAAGTCATCCATACAGATGAAAAGTGAAATAGGCATAACTTTGGACCAGCGTATGGACACTGAGGGGTCACAAAGACTCTGTGTGAACCCACCAATCTCCAAGGTGCATCGAATCTCTTTCTTCCAACATTGAGGCTCTTGCTTTAAGCCATAGAGCGTCTGAAGCAAAAGCCATACGTTGTGCCATCCTCAAAGGCCTCTGGCTGGCGCACATACAGTTCTTCTACAAGTGCTCCATTCAAAAAGGCATTCATGACATCCATTTGGTGGATTTCCCATTCCTCGCGTGCAGCCACTACGAGCAATGTGCGACAGGTCCCATTCTTGCCCACATGGGCCCATGTGTCCGTGCATTCCTGCCCTGGGATTTTTTGGAAGTCTATTGCCACAGGCCTTGATTTATACTTGTCAATCAGGTCTTTGACATTTCTTTTCAGTTTGACCACCCATTTCACATCTATGGCCTTTTGACCAGGTGGCAGAGGCACCAGCTCAAACACTTCATGCTCGAGCAATGCGTTCAGTTCTGCGGCAACCAGAAGCCCCCTGACTTCAGTCACTGTGAGTGGTTCTCTTATAGTGTGGTCCATCGCTGCCGTGCTGACAGTGTGGTAGAACTGTTTGCAGTCAACTCTCGCCAGATCTCTTAGAGATCACTGTACAGGAGCGGGTGGTGGTGTCTCCTCACTCTGCGCCTCCACAAGGAGTTTCAGCGCTGTGAGGCCTGGCGGTACCTGAGTGTCATTGGAATCTGGGCAGGCCAGGTCTGAAGGTGAGAGTAGATCTCTTGGAACAGTCTCAGCCATGACCTTGTCCCTCTTTGTTTGAGTCCTGTTATTCGAATCTTGTGGCTGGATAGGCATGAACACAGGTACACTCGCGTATTCAGGGTAGTGCTCTCGTGACACAAAAGTAGGTGCAAGACGTAGTGTGCAAAAAGACTTGTAAGACTTGTAAGATATGTGCTCTAAGAAGGAGGCATCTCGACTCTCAACAAAGCAATGGTTTGTGGGGTCCAAGAATCGCCATGCCTTGGAGGAATGGGAGACCCAGACAAAGACACACCACCGACCACGTGGACTCAGCTTTGTTCTGTCGTTGCGGTGGTACAAACCACATGCACGCCATTGTACCCCACACCCTGGCTGGCCTCAAGTCAGCTTTCTCCATGAACCAGCATTCCCAGGGAGTGACAGACTTGGACAGCGGCCCCTGGGGCACTCGGTTCCATACCAAGGTGATGTATTTTACAGCCTCTTTCCATAACCCAAAAGACGGACCAGACTCAGTGAGTAGTGTGCATAAAGCATCACCAACGGTTTTGTGCCAATGTTCAACCACTCCATTCTGTGGCATGCATGGGGCAGTATTCTGATGTTTGACTCCTCTCTATCTCAATTCTGTTGTCACTGTGCCAAGAAACTCTCCTCCTCTGCCTGTTCTCAACTCAAGTAGTGAAAAACCAGTCTGTCTCTCAGCCAAAGGAGTCCATTCGTCGATTGCACGTTAGGCGTCTCCTTTAGTTTTCAGCAGGAAAGCCCAACGGAAGCGGCTGTAGTCATCAGGTAGAGTCAAGACGTACAGTAACCCGTATTGGACTGATGGCACTGGCATCGGTCCTGTCATGTCCGCGTGTACCTTTGCGAGAGGTTTGGTTGTTTCACTCTCTGACTTAGGGAAGGTTTGCCTATGGACCTTCCCTTGATGGCACTCAAGACACCTCTCAGCTTTGAGACCGCAAGGACATTTGTTGGGGAGCAGTCCATGTGTTGGCGGTGTGTTTCAGCAAGTCGGTGACTGTCTCGGTGTTTATGTGCACAAGGCAATGATGGATGAGATCAACGTGTGTCACATCAGTGCTTGTAACAATATGCACTTGAGGACAGTTCACTTGTGATTAAACAAAAGGGAACAAAGTCAGTTTGTAGAGCATTTCAATGTGTTGCAGTCCATCAGCAAGCAGGGCACCGATGGGATCGAACAGCATGCAGCGCTAGTTTTGGATAAGTGCGAACAAACTTGTTGATCTAGTTGCCCTACCGACAGGAAGTTCACTTTCAGCTGCGGTATGTACAAGACACCAGTCAGCCACAGAATCCCGCCTGGTGCTTGTAGTGCTAACGTTCCCACACCTTCAACTGGAAACACTTCCCTAGACCCAGTCTTCACACCCTCAACATCACCTGTGGCATGCAGTGTGACAAACAGCTGACGGTGTGGTAACATACGATGCGATGTGGGCAGTGTCAAACAACCACTCGTGTATAGGTAACGCATGCGATGTGGTAATGTGCGTGTGACACAACCTTTGACCTGCTGGCTGTGGACTGACAGTCGGCTCAGGTGGGTGTAGCTCCAAGGGTGCGCTCCACCCTGGTCCAGGTGGAAGAGGTAAGGGCTGCTGTGGCTTGATTGTTTCAGCATACACTCTTTGCGCCCACGCCAGAACGGGAGCTGGTGCACTCACATACAGCGGCACGAGAGTAGGGCCCTGGTATTTCTGCGGGAGTGGAGCATAGAAAACTGGGTGTATAGGCAACTAAAACTGCTGTGGACCAAGAGTGGCTGCCCCAAAGGATGTCGGCGCTCGTGGCCCAGCCACAGCCTGAGTTGCCCATGCTGGAGGGTACAGGTGTTGACTGGGAGGTGGGAATGACGTAGGTGGCTGACCAATCGTTGGACATTCCTAATACGTAGGATTCATGATGCGGGACGGGCAGGCCCTCCAATAGTGGCCCGGCTGTCTACAGTAGTTGCAGGTGCGTTTTCCTACCCCCTGGCTGTGGCCTCACCTCCTACCACCTTGCCTGCCTCTACCTCCCGCACCTCCCCTTCCACTACTGGTGTGAGGGATGAGAAGTACCTCCGCCCTGATGCACAAATGCGCTCGCTGCTACACCCTCATCTTCCCGTACTTCACTTCAGATGATGTCCTCATAGTTATGCAACTCCTCGAACACCTCCGCCAGGTCAATACTCTCGACGTCGGCGACTTTCAGCCTCCAAAGCAAACCACATCAGAAATCCTTGCAAAGCTTGTTGAGGTGCAAGAGAACAGGATCTAACCACTCAAGGGTGGATCAGGATGCACCAAGGCCTAGAATACTTCGGCAAAAGATCAATGGCTGCATCCCAGTACTTGGCGACAGGTGCGCCCAGTTTTGGATCGAGGTTGCAAAGTTTCTCACAAAGGGAGATTACTAGGGCCATCCCTTTTTCCTCCTTTCAAGCGGCCAGATGCTTCCAAACATCCTGAGGTCGAGGTTCGCCACTACGTGGATTCGCGGTGTCCTCCTCTTTGCCACCAAAGCGGAACTGTCGGAGGGCATACTACTGGTCCTCTGGTAGTGTACAGACTAGAGCGTTGAATGCTCTGAGGAGCACGTGCGCATTGGAATCGTCGGGTGGCGGAGCTAGATAGTAATCCCCAAGACCATGCTTCACCGCCCATGAAAGTAAAAACATCCTTCCATGAAAGGAAGACACGCACACCAAGCAGCGGTGGCATTAGGTCTTTGTGATATAGAACCTTTCTTAGGTCTTCCCACGTCATACCGGTGGAGGTGGCGCCGGCACCGACCCCGACACTGGTCCTAAAACTGACATTCGCAACGGCCCATCCCTGTGTTACAAGTCCAACACAATCCTTGCTCACGTTAATCAATGGCGCAAATCTCCAAGGGAACCGAGGTTTTTGACAAATACAACGGAAACCGCTCTATTCTTGCATCCACGCATTGTAGTCAACGTTGTCGATGCGATCTGATGCTACAATAATCTGTGGAAGGTCACCTTGGATGTCAAAATTTGAAATTTCTCATCAAATTTTTTGTTTGAGGCCATGATTTTTAGTAGAGATAGAGTTCGTCAAGGGCGAGGTCACTGTCAATGATGGTTTCACAAAAAAAAAGAGTATAATCTACCACTCTGTAATACTAAAATATGCGTTGAATCCTGTACCGTGTGCCATACTTCTCATTCAACTTCCCAAAGCAAGCAAGGATAGCAAAGGACAAGTGAAGTCGCACCACTTCCCCGGTGACTTGAGAGAGTAATGCCATGTCAGATTTAACTACTCGAGAGATAGTACGGCTGCAGTCAACGATGTGAGAGTGGTTGTGTGAGCCATTCATCTGGCTCCATTGGTCTACTTCCGCCATTTGATGGTCATTAAGTTGGACCACCAAGTCAAATCCATGTCACGCAAGAGTGAGGCGAGGAGGCCAATTTTCTTTTTGTCGTTGTTGACCACTAAAGCAGTGAAGCACACCTCCAAAATCTCTAGCCACTTTCTCATTGTTGCTGCCTTGAAGTTCGCAGGATCAAACGACTAAGGGTATACCACTCGAATCTAGCGTTCACTCAA
The DNA here is from genome assembly GCA_023375785.1 of Penium margaritaceum. Classification (NCBI taxonomy): domain Eukaryota; kingdom Viridiplantae; phylum Streptophyta; class Zygnematophyceae; order Desmidiales; family Peniaceae; genus Penium; species Penium margaritaceum. Next base: position 11,278 of record SZWC01005797.1, on the reverse strand, counting down.
GAATTGTAGATTTTTCTCGATGAGCATTGCTTCACGTGCACAGGAAATCCAAAGCTCTTCCATTGTCGTATTGAGTTGTTGGATCAGATGGCCGTTGAGGCACTCCAGTCCCGAAAACTTGTGGTACAAGTCTTCATTACTTCAAGACAGTCGGTTGGTGCCTCCCATCACGCCAGGAGTCGACCCGACGGGTAGCGACAGGGACAAAGGGTTTGTTGAGCCCAAGGGTTTTGTCACCGGGTTGGCCGTTGGGTTCTTCAATGTTGTGTCATTTACCGAAAAATGTGTTGCTACCGTATGGTTTGCCTGGAGAGCATTGGTCTTCGCATGCTGTGATTCTCCATCGTCGGAGTGTTTGCTGGTGATTGCTTCTTGTCGCTGGTTGCGCTTGCTCTGTTCACCATAGTCTTTGTGAGGTCTACAATCTTTTGGACAGTGGAGATGCCTTGAAAACTCGTGCAATTTTTTTGCCAAGCAGGTAATATGTTGCTTGTCCCTTTATTACCGTTGTGCTGTGATACCAAGTTTTACACCGAGCAAAACATTGGTGGTTCACAGGGATGAGGTGTGGGACAAAAGATAACTTGAGGAATTGGGGAAAATGGAAGGATTTTGTTAAGCACTATGTGTACTTCAATGACAAGTGTCGAGTGAGTCGAGCACATATGTATAATGACAAGAATCAAAATCAGGCATGTATTGGGTCCTCAGTGCTCAAGCCGAGCAACGCATCTAGGGTCGCAGCATGAGTGGTTGCTTCGGGATTCAATAGTATCAATGCGTCATTCTATAAAGATCCAGCGCTGTCGAGAAGTCGACCGCACAATATCAAAACATTGACATGGTTCATGGTACTTCTGTCGACCATTCTAGAAAGTGGTCAAAGTTGTCATGTTTTTTCTGGAACGGAACACCAAAGCCTGGGACAGGTGGCTTAAATTCCCTCTGCCAATCAGCATAGAAATCGTGCGGTGACCATGAATGAAAGAAAAAAAATCCCATTCGCTAAGTGTAGGGACTCGTGTACATCAGGGACGTAACAAAGGGCAAGAGGTGGATTTTTGTTCCAGTTTAAAATTTTCCCCATTTCTTTCATGTGTATGAAACCATGCCCTCCTTTTGGAACAAATACGACCACATATATTGATTGGATAGTTCTCCTTTCACATCATGGCCCTCGTCCTCCCTCCCCCAAATTGGCAAGTAAGCTTTGTTGTAACAATTGTCGGAAAATTTTCTTTGTTGATTTGGTTCTCCTCTATTTCTGTTTCATTCATGTATTATTTCATGTCACTGAGTTGGGTTAACATCACAACATTTATGGGTGTTGACGATTGGCACCAGGATACCCGCACTGAGGAAAATACTTAGTTGTGACACTTCACCTTCACGCTATCTCTTTCTCATTTCATTCTATTCACAACATTTGACATTTTTCATGGACGTTGGGTTGCAAAAACAAACAACACTATTTGTAATCACTAGGTTTTCATAACCTCGTATCAAAGAGAAAATCTCCATTTCCCTCCCTGCCTCCTAGGGACCTCATGCCAACATGGATCCCGCTAACAGACGTCCACTCATTGCACACCAACCATCTTGTCGTGTGCAAGGTGCATTCTCTCTCTACTCCCAGTGTGCTCTTATCCTCCCATTCATTGATATTGTGCATGGCTCTCTCAAGGTTGCTAACTCTTGTTGGAAAATGGATCCACATGTTTTGTGTCATTCTTTTTTGTACGTATGGTGCATCATGGAAGTGAGCGACAAAGTGAAGCACATTGGTAGGATGGCTCAGGGAAGAAGAAAGAAAACCTGGGGCAAAGAATGAGAGCAAAGATGGAGGAGGGAAAGAGATATTAGGAATGTGGGGGCTTGTAGACGGAATGGAAGAGGGAGGTTAAGTAAGGGATAAAAGTGAAGACAAAGGAGGACAGTGGCAAACCAGAAAGGAGGAAGAGGACGATGCGTTTAGGGAGGTAGAGAAGAAACGGAAGAGGATGAGGAAGAGGTGCAACATGAAAAGGGAATTGATGGGGAGGAGGAAATGAGTGGGTGAAAAGGGGTTGGAAAAGGAGGAGAATAATGTGAAGACAGGGGAGGAGGGAGAAAATGGAGCGAGAGGAAGATGATGTTCATTCAGAGATAAAGAACAAAGATTCTCATCATGTGGTCTGTGTGTGCTGTTGATAACACACCTACACATTCAACAAGTGGTAGTTTGGGAACATAATCACTAGCAAGAACTTAGATACCCTGGTAGATACTACGACCAAAAATCATGCTGGGGACGAGGTGGCATAGTGGCAGAAAAGGAGGATACAGGGATGGAAGCATACACCAAAGAAGAGGATAACTGCACTAGAGCTAAGCTTTTTGGTGTTTTTACACTTTGGGCTTTTGCTGCCATCAGCTTCACTAATTGGTGAGCTCAACTGTTGCCCGAGATACCTCCATAGAATAGAGATAGAGATAGAGATGGACACAAATATAGATACAAATACACACACACACACACACACACACACACACACACACACACACACACACACACACACACACACACACACACACACACACACACACAC
>SZWC01005796.1:102674-142655 GCA_023375785.1 Penium margaritaceum | reverse complement strand
AACAAATGAACGAAGGCATGGAACAACAACGTATGCCAAACCACAATCTGCACCAGTCAGCCACACACACACACACACACACACACACACACACACACACACACACACACACACACACACACACACACACACACACACTTGCTACCCATCTAAGGTCTCCCTAGACACTGGCACATCACACCAAGCGTCTGGGTCTCGACCATGAGAGGAGTGATGCACACGCGCACAAACAAGTGTAATGCACATCATACACATGTCAGACGACAAGAGGGTCTCCTCGTGACACTGGCGGTACGAGTGTCGGGTCTCGACCGCTACGAGCAATCCAACGGGTGTCCGTATGCCGGCCACAATAGCATCATCAACCAACACAGAGGATCATGGGGGGATCTCCTTGTAACACGAATGCAAGTCACCACATGTCCGGGTCTCTACCACCATGAGCAATTCAGTTCGCATGCACATGCCACACGCAGTTTAGCCGCACACCAAGACACACAATCACATGGTCTCCTCGTGACACTGGTACAACCCAGCAAGTGTCCGGGTCTTGACCAATAGAGTGCTACCATCCACATGTAGCTGTGCAGGCACGTGGCATGAGCCACACGCCGGCTGCTGTAGTATCCTCATAGCAGAGCATAGACCCCTCGCCATGCATCTCCCATGACGTCGTGTCAGGTCGAGGTCCACACAACACTCCCCTTGGGCACATGAACCTGGCGGCGAAGTCTTCGATGGAGATGCTGATACTGTAGGTGAACAGGTCCTGGGCGATAAATCATGTGGTCTCCCATCACAGAAAGATAGCTCAAAGATAAAGTGGTGTCTCCGAATAAAACTCCTCACGTCGCTCTTGCACCACCAAGAGTGTACTAGTCCTCGTGTGACTGCCAAGTGTCCCAACTCATAGTCTCTCATCTCTCCGCTCTACCATGATGCATCTGTGTACGTCGGAGGAAAGGGAATGGGCGAGCAGCACACAAGCGTGGATGAAGTGGCGGAGTTGGCCTCTAAGGCGAGATAAAGTACCCTCAGGCACAAGGGTGTCCCACCAGAAGAGGAGGGTTGGAGCAACGAACCGAATCACCACTCGTGGACAAAGATGACGATGGGGCAGGTGAGTTAGGTGGATGAAGGTGCATGATGGCAGCAGCAAAAGAAGGAGGAGCGATGATGGAGTCGACAGGAACGAGGATGGCGGAAACCGAAGGCATGCTCACCTCTCCTGTGACAGTGCCTCCAGCGGATGTCATACTCGAAGCTGGCACAAGGTCCTCCCCGAGTATGGGTGTGTCAGATGCTGGTGGCGTAAAGTTCATGCCGATAGTAGTGATGCTCCCCTCCTCTCAGAATCGCTCACGTGCTGCCATCACCTCCCGCTGCTGCATCACTACACGCTCTTGCAGGTCAGCGTAATCTGCCTAAGACATGTGGAGGTGGCCCATGTCTGCCTCGCGTAGGATAAACTCTGCCTCACTGGATGCTGCACATGCAAACTGCAGAGCTCGTGAGTACAGCTCCATCTGCATCTCTGCTGCTGAAGACAATGGAGCCGGTGTTGATGCATTGACCTGGGGATCAACCGAACTCGCAATGTGCTGAGACACTGGAACATCGGATGCAGCTGCAGGTGTTGCATCCACACTATAGCTCGTGTCCATCATACAAGGAGGAACAAGCGGTTGCATGCCGAGAGAGAAGGAGAAAGAGGAGTCGTCAGAGTCCGTGGAGCATGTGGACATGTCGTCCGTGTAGGTACTGCCACTCTCAGCGTCGATGTGATCAACAGTGTCACCAACAGGTAAACACGAGAGGGCAAAACTCAGCTCCTGCTGACGAGGTGACTCCATCCGCGGGTATGGATCTGCTCCACTGTCCTCGACTGTCGTCGTAGTGGATACAGGTGTGTAGGAATCTGGCTCAACAATGCTGGTCAAGGTGACCAGCAATCGAAGCTGGTGCTTAGGCATCGTCTCGTCGGGAAGGCTAGTTGCTACCACCTGCTCGATAATGGAGTGAGGACTACCATCTGACTCCATCATGTGTCGCTGCTATGTCGTGTGTATGGGAGCCCGTAGACTCTGGAAACATGGGCAACTCCTCACGTTGGAGCTGGTCCTCAGGTAGCACGGATGACATGGTGGAGCCTGTTGTGTCTGTTGCAACACATGTCCCAGTGACATCTCTCAGAATCGCTGGTCTCAAGAATGCCTCAACATGTAAAAGACCAGCCGGCCGACTCTGCCCATGCATTTCCACCGCTCTCAAGCTGGTGTGAGCCTCATGTGCCAACGCCCCCGGAAGTTCGTATGGGGCATCCGGATCCGCACAATACTCATGTGCCACCGCCGGGCCACTACCGGTCAGATTCGTGAGTGGCACCGTCCATGCACACGAGACCAACACTCCTAATGTATTTTTTTGCTGCAGAATTTCTGGCTCTAGTCTCAGCATATATGTCGACCTTGATGACATGCACGTCTCAAGCACTCCAACCTCCGCCGGTTTGGTGTGAGCCTGCTGCACACACTCCACGAAAAGTCTTGTAGCCGCATCCCAATCTGTACGGGACTCCAATGCCACCGTTAGGCCTCCAGCAAATGGAGCCGCGAGTGGCACCACCCAGGGATGCCGTGCCTGCGCTCCTCCTGATTTCACCTACTGTTGTGGAAGATCTGGTCTCAACCTGGATGTGGAAGTTGAGCTCGATGACAGGCAAGTCTCCACCATGAATGCCATGTCGGGATCAGACTCCACGTCATGTGCTGTCACCGTATCATATGAGTCTGCCTAAGCTGACGCTCGGCCACCATAGCCTGGCGCGAGTGCAAATTCTATTGCTACGGTCACAACAGGCAATACGCGGTGACCACACTCCCCCTCGACAGATACCGCAATAGAAGCCGAGGAGGTGGAGGGTGTATCAAAACCGGCGCAAGTGCGGCGTGCGGAGCGCTGACGCCGACGCCGCGGGGACACACGACTGGAATGACTGCATGAAGACATGTCATCACAAGGTGACGTCGTGGTCGCAGCGGAGTCGAGGATCGAAAGGATGGTGGCCGCCTGAGACTGGCCGACAGGTGGAGCTGAAGGGAAACCATCAGATGAGGAAGGAGGAGAGGATGAAGGAGATGAGGTCGTCGACGAACGAGTAGCAGAAGCACGCTTGGTGACGATGAGGTCATAAAGCCGCTACACCATCTGCCTCAGGCCGTGGATCTCAGCGAATATAGTCGCTAGAGGTCCAACTAGGGGATCTACCAACGCTTGCAAATCCGCATGCTGTGGAGGACGCATGCTCGGAGGAGGCAGAAGCCAAGGTTGATGCCAGCCGGGAGGGCGCATCCAGCATCGACGCCATCCATGACGTCCATCACCACAGTAGTAGCAGGAGAACACGCAGGGCGCATGCTCAAACGTCTACGCACTCATCTTATGCGCCGGACAATGGATAGGAGAACGCCAAGGGCACCTACTCCCGGTGGTAAACACCAAGCCGCTGGAGAGGATGAGACAAAAACTGTCACTCCCGGAGGTGACGGCGTCGGGTTCAGCAAACGTGACAGACGGGACGAGCTGCACTACCATAGTACACCCGGAGAATGGAGTCTTACTAGCTGCAGCTACTAATGTTGATGCCACTAATGGAGTGAAGACTGCTCCAAGAACAAAAGGGGTGGCAGCTACAGGTGTGGCTGCTACTCCAAGCGGTAGACAACCCAGCCATCGGAGATGCACAGACTCAAATCTGCCGTCTATCCTACAGAGTGAAGCTACTTTGGCTACAGCGGTTGCCGCTGCTGCTGGTGTCAATGAGATATCGGGCTATTCTATGGCATTGCAAGATTTGTCTTTGTTTTTTTTTCTCTCCCCTCACTCTCGTTTTTTTTTTGCTTTCTACTCACCCCAGGTTTTACCGTCACCCATGTCTGGATTTCCCCCTAGAAAGGGAGCAGGTCAGGATTTTTTGGGGGGCGGGAGATAAAAAAGAACAAGGAGGGGGTGATTCAGGTCGCCCCCCGTTGCTCCTTGCCCGCTCGCTAGAAAAAAGAGACGAGCGAGCAAGTGAGCGAGTGAGCGAGTGAGTGGGCAAGGGGGGGGAGGTCCGCCCCTCCCTCCGTCCATCGGCCGACGGGGCCGACGGAGCCGGCGGGCCCCACCGAGGGGCCCTTGGAGGGGCTCAATGGGATCCTCCGAGGGCCCCCTTGAGAAGAAGGGGGGGGGGGAGGGCAAATGGGACCGACGGGCCCCCTCGAAGGAGCCCCTTGAGGGGGTTTGAGGGGGCCCCTCCGAGGGTGCAAGAACCCTCACAGGAGGGTTGCGAGGCCCTCCTCACTTCCGTAGCAGCAGTTATAGCAGCAGGTGTAGCTGTTGCGGCTGCTACTGTTGCTGCTGCTTTTGTTGCTGCTACTGCTTCTGGTGCTACTACTGCTACCGCTGCTACTGCTACATTGCGCAACAGCTGCTGTTGCTGCTTGCTGCTATTGCCGCTAATGTTGTTGCTGCTTGCTGTTGTTGTTGTTGTTGCTTGCTGCTATCGCCGCTGTTGTTGGTACTGCACGTTACTACTGCTGCCGTCGTTGCTGCTACCGCCACTACTGTAGTGGCTGCTGTTGCTGTTGTTATATGCTAGTGTTGCTGACGCCGCTACTATAGCGGCTAATGCACTGCTACAGCTGCTGTTGCTGCACGGCACAACGACTGCTGCTACTACTGCTGCTGTTTCCTGTGCAGCTGCTGCAAATTCCAGCGCTGGCTGTTATTGTTGCTACTGCCGCCGCTGCTATTGTTGTTGTGAGCGGCTGCGCTACCGCCACTACTCTTGCTGCGTGGCACAGCAGCTGCCGCGGCTGCTACGTGTGCTGCTCTTATTGCTGTTGCCGCCGCAGTCGCTAATGCTGCTATGTGCCGCTCACCGCCCTTGTGGTGTTCACGTGCAGTCGCTTTGCACTCCTTCATGCTGCTGGCGGGGTGGCGCCATGTGGCGTGTTCTCTTTACGTTCTGCCCACTACTACTGCTTCTGCTGCTCACACGGTCCCCTGCGCTCTGATACCAAGTTTGAAATGAATTAGGGCATGCAGGCCCATGCAAAAATGAACATGAGCTCTGTGTGTGAGTGCAATGCAAAATGGAAAAAAAAATGGCCAAGTCTGGAACACATAATATGAAAGAACAAGGAGAGTTCACAAATGAGCCCCTAGCGGCCTTATGTAGGGGTGTCGGCAGCTAGCAGCACCGGGCCCCGTCACCCCCGCTAGACCCAAACCATTCAGCGAGGAGAACACACTGCAAACACCACAAGAACAACAAAGGTGGTCTCCTCGAGGCACGGGAACAACTCTCCGAGTACCCGGGTCTCGACCACTGAGAAAAGATGAGCAGTGCTAGAAAAACTCAAAATCAGCATCGAGACATCCAAAACGGCTTTCCGAACATTGGAAGCCCTAGTACAACCATCGGGTCTCCTCGTTGCACCGATATAGTCCACCGGGTGAGCGAGTCTCAATCCACCAAGGAAACTCTCCTACCTCTTGACAAGCCCACTTGGTTGTAGGAACGCATCGACCGCGTCTCGCCGGTGCTATCGTAGGTGCTGGAGAAGTCTCGGTACAGTCCGGAGGCCCGTCGTGTCGTCACTCCCTCCTCTACCATATACCACCAATGTAGGTATATGGATAATCCATCAACATTAGTCGTGACGGGTGGAAGCCACACAAACCACCACCTGTGCTACATGATTTTTTAGCAAACAATGCAGCAACGTTGTTGACGCATCTTGCGAGAACCCACGCTCGTTGCTTAAGCTGCCCCCTCACTTTGCTGCACCAAAGTCTACGTCTGAAAGCTTTGGTGTTGTTACTCAGAAACACGTGCGCAAGGGTTAGTGCCAGACAACAGCTGAAATATGGAAATGACTGATTAGGAAGTGAGAATGAGCAACAATGGGGAACCCCTCCAAGTTCTTGCTCTCCACCAGCTCTGTAGAGCTTGTTCCTTAGTTTCTCAGCCAATCGGAAAAATTACCTGTTTTCTCGCATGGAGGGTTTTCTATGTGAGTCATGCCAGAAGGCCGACAGCCCAAAGCCCGGGCGTCGTCCGTTTTACCTGAAACATGGATCATACTATGATAGGGACACTGCGAACGCAATCCTGCCATCACAATCACCATGAGAAATAGTAGCAATGAGTTATAGCCGCCTAAACCCAGGCGACGTCTACTCAGATAGAATTTGATTAGAGCATGAAGGCCCATGCAAACATGAACATGAATTCTGTGTACAAGTTATTGGTTTTTTCTCAAATCTCTCATCGTGCTCTGTTGTGTCCTCTCGGCTTGTGTACATCATACAGATGACTGACGACGAGACTCGATGCTGCTGGAGTGTCGTCCGGTGGAGCCGACGCACGCTGAGGACTACACGTAGTTTGCTTGCGCCTCCTCCCTCCGGCGACGTACTCAGCTCCATCGGCAGGCCTCCTCGATGGTTGGGCCGCCAGTGGTCACTGCCACTGCGGATGCTGTGTGCATGCGTCTAGTGCTGGATCTGACTGTACCATTACGTCCGCAGCTTCCTGCTCTGCTTAAGGTCCAAATTTAATGCTAGCGTGGCACTGCTGTCACTAGGGACTAGTGTAGGCACTGCATGGGTTTGGGCAGCCATAACTCCTCACTGCTATATTTATAAATAATCCTGACTGCACGACTACGTTTGCAGCATCGATATAATGGTATTTTCTAGTTTTCAGGCAAGACAGACGACGCCCGGTTTTTGGGCTGTTGGCCGTCTGGCAGGGCTCACCGAGAAAAGCTGCCAGCCTGAAAACAGAGCTCCTTTCTGATTGGCTGGTGAACTGAGTAACAAGTTTTGCAGAGCTGGGGGAGGCTAGTTCTTGGAGGGGTCTCCCATTGTGTCTCATTCTTAATCCTTATTCTGTTCTTTCCATTTCTCAGCTGCTTTCTGGCGCTAACACTGGTGCGTGCATTTATGAGTAACAAACCCAGAGCACTCAGACTAAGATTCTAGAGCAGCAAACTGAGGGGGCAGCTGACTAAGCAATGAGCGTGGATGCTTGCATGTTGCATCAACAACGCTGTTGCCCCACCTTGCTGCCTCGGAATTCAAGATTGAGTGCATTGGAAAACGCCAAGAAGTTGGCTATGTCTGGAATGCAGAATATGAAAAAACAAGGAGTGAGTACAAATGAGCTCCTAGCGAGCTTATGTAGGGGCGCCGGTAGCTAGCCGCACCGGGCCCCCGTCACCCCTGCTGAACCAAAACAAGTTAGCGGGGAAAACGCACTACATACACCACGAGAGAAACAAATGTGGTCTTCTAGAAGCACCGGAAAAGCTCTTTAAGTGCCCAGGTCTCAACCGCCAAGAAAATGCAAGCAGTGCTACAAATACTCCAAATCAATGTCCAGACATCACAAGCGGCTTTCCGAACATCGGAAGCACTACTAAAACCATCGAGTCTCCTTGTTGCACCGGTATAGTCCACCGGGTTCGCAGGTCTCAACCCACCGAGAAAACTCTCCTAGCTCCCGACAAGCCAACACGGCTCCCGGAACGCATCGACTGCGTCTCGCCGACGCTGTCCTAGATGATCGAGAAGTCTCGGGACACTCCTCAGGCCTTTCATGTTGTCATGCCCTCCTTTGCCATATACCACCAACATGGGTATATGGGTAATCTATCAGCGTCGGTCGTGACAGGTGGAGGCCACACAAACCAATGTACTCTAGTCCACGGTCCCAACAGTGCCCAAATGATATGAAACTTCTACCCTAAATAGAAAATGGCACTGCAGATGCAACATCGTAGTCAGACCCAACACTGGACGCATGCACACAACATGTGCAGCGACAGTGACTGCCGGCAGCACGGTTGCCGAGGAGATCTTCCAATAGAGCTGAGCAAGTTGGAGGGAGGAGGGTCCAGCAAAATGCGTGTAGGCCTAAGCGTGTGTTGGCACCACTAAACGGCACTCCCGCAGCATCATATCTTGCCGTCAGTCATCTGTACACGGGCTGGGAGGACACAACTGAGTCCAATGAGAGATAGGTGGAAACCAACACCCCCCCATGACTCATAGGCGTAGTGCACATGGACTGGCAGAGAGCACAGAGACCAAGCAGACAGGAGTAGAGAGAAAGAGATAGAGGACCTCACGGACGCACACTTACTGCACTCACAGCCTTCTTGAACAAGTCACGCTTCAGTGCCTTGGTCAAGAAGTCAGCCAACTACCGTGCCGTCTCAACCCACACAATGCTGATGGTGCCATCATGCAACAATGAACACACGTAGTGATACTTGACATTGATGTGCTTTGGGCGTGTGTGATGCACGTCGTCATTGTTAGCCATGGCCATGGGACTCTCATTGTCATCGTGCACAGTGATGGATGGGACTGACTGACGCAACTCGGACAATAGGCAACGCGTGTGAGTGTAGCTCCAACGGCACTCTGGTGTTCCTGATGGAGCAAGGCGTATCCCAGGTTTGACCCCCGATGTAGGTCAGTGGCGACAGACAATGCGGCCAAGCCAACCGCCTTGGTGCCGGGGTCCCCACTCATGACTGTCGGAGTTGGTCTGCCCGGAAGCAAGGAGCTTCATGGGGTGACAGGGGGTTGCGGCGCAAGAGGGCGCGAGGCGGCAACCTGAGTGCTCATTGTCCGCCTGGGTTGGAGGCTCCCGTCCTGACCAGGTGTGTAGCATGCCGACATGGACGGAGCGGCTGGCTCGGAGGGGCTGGCGGAAACGGACGGGGCAGCAAGCCCGGAATGGCTGGCGGACACGGGCGGGGTAGCCGGCCCAAAGGGGTTGGAGGACACGGACGGAGGGACTAGCTCAGAGAGATTAACGGACGAGAATGGGACGGCAAACTCAGAGGGGCAACCGGAAACAGACGGGGCACCCGGCACGGAGGAGCTGGCGGACACGGGCGGGGCGGCCGGCTCGAAGGGACTTGTAGATATGGGCAAGGCAGCTGGCCAGGAGGGGCTGGGGGAAACGGACGGAGCGACTGGCTCAGATAGGCCAGCGGACGTAGACGGGATAGCCGGTTTAGAAGGGCTAGAGGACACGAACGGAGCGGCCGGCTCAGAGGCCAGCGGACGCAGACGAGGGAGCCGGCTTCGAAGGACCAACGGACATGGACGGAGAGGCCGGTATCGACGTCGTGAACAGGTAAGACCTGACCAGAGCCTATCCGAACCTCAGAGATATTGGTAACAGGGCCAAGGACACTGAAGGCCTCATGCGAGGCTATCATGTGATGTGTGGCCCCGGAGTCGATGATCCAGGTCTCGGCAAGATCCTGGACCGGTGTCGCCAGGTCGTTAACGGTCACATGGGAGTGGGCAAGGGACATAGACGCAGTGGACGGGGGTGCGAACCGGGACTGCCAGTCATCTAATCAGACGATATCATCAAAATGAGGAGTAGGTGGGGAGGGCACGACACAGAACAGAATGGAAAAAGAGACAAGGCACAACCGTAGCTGAGACTCTGTCATGCATGGTAGGGTAGGGTCACCAGCTTCAATGCAACTAGCACATTCCCAGGGAGGAGGGCGAGACAGTCCGAGCTTGACTGCACTGAATTGCTCCAGCTGACGCCAGTGGGTGAAGGGCCCAAAGGAATAGAACCACTGTGGCGTGACGGCACCAGAGTCAGGGAAGGAGGAGGGAGCTGCCAATGACGGAAGAGGGAGCGCTAGCGGCTCTGGATGATGCTACAGCTAAGCTTTCAGAGGGTGAAAGGGAGCGGGAGGTGCAGACACAACTGGAGCAGCGACAGTCACAGCAGCAGCGACGAGGCGGCGCTCACGCTGGTGATGCATGATGGAAATGACACACGCCTCGTCTGTCGAGAGCAAACACTTGTACCACCTATGTTCTAGTTGGCCACAGGTGTGGCAGACTAAGCTGCTGCCGTTGGATTCGCTCGATTGCTGCTATGGGCCCTTTTCCTTCTTGCCCCTACGTTTCTTCTTGTTAGATGATGAGGCGCCGGAGGACGCAGCTGTTGCGGGGGCGGCGACAGCCACAGAGGCGACGGCAGGAGAGGCAAGGACCTCCATGCCCGAGATGCGGGACTCCTAACGAGCCTCCTTGATGTGGAGAAAGAGCTTGTATTCCCAGGGCATGAGGGTGCCTTGGGCAGCCATCACGACAAGAATGTTCTGGGTGTAGTGGACGAAGACGTTGACGAACACGTTGCTTGCACCGCGCTTGATGGTGAGGAGCGCGGATAGAGGGGATAGTGCAGTGTCTCCCATGTGGCGAAGGATGTCCTCTGCCCGCAGCCAGTAGGAGGTAACCGTCTCGGTCTCCCCCATATAGAGGGACTTGAACCCCCAAAGTAGGAGGCTGGTCTCTGCATTGCTAGAAAGGTGATGAGGGCGCATGACAATGTGCCCTGCCGCCGCGATGTCGGGGAGGCCGCCAGTGGAGAAGTCGCCAAGGAAGGGCACGAGAGCAAGACGTGAAGCCGGAGAGGCAACGGGGATGAGGGCACGTACAGCGCGACCAGTGTCATACACCTGGTCGGCCCGGGTGGAGTCGTAGGGTAAGATGTAGTATGGCCACAGGCCCTCACCCTACGCCCACAAGCGGAAGCTAGGCTCCCAGCTCCGGAACTGCTCGCCAGCCTAGAGCGGCGGGGGCAGGGTTTCAAATTCCTTTGGCCTGCGACCAGCACCCAGAGCGGGGCCTAGGTTTGAAGACACAATCTGCCTTTGGTGCAAGGTATGCTGTTGTGCCATATACTGCGTAGCATAGGAAGTGGTGGGACTAGCATGCCCAGGTGGAAGGAAGGGTGGTGACTGGTGATGGTACTGCTGCTACTGCAGCTGCTGCTACTGCATTATTCATGTCAGCGGCTATAGTGCCGCTAGCTCTTGCGTCAACGTTGAGAGCTGCTGGCGTATGGAAGCTAGATTACCTGTCAAACCAGTAAGGGCGAGAACAGATCCTACAGAGTGTTGGTGCCGCTGTGGCTACTGAGTTTGTTGTTGCAGTTGCTATTGCTGCTACTGCTGCTATTGCGGCTGCTGCTACTACTATTGCAACTTCTACTCCTGCTGTTGCTGCTGTTGTTGCGATTGCTACAGTGGTTGCTGTAGCGGTTGCTGCTACTGCGACTGTTGTTGCTACTATTGTGGCTACTGCAGCGGTTGCTACTGTGGCTGTTGCAACTGTTGCTACTGCTAGTGCTGCTGGTGTTGCCAGTGCAGCGGTGATCTGCTATTGTTGTTGCTGCTACTACAGCTACTGCAATTGCTACGGAATGGGGGGACCAATGGGTCCTCTCGTAGAGGAGGACCCCTCCTCACTTTTAGCCATGGTTTCCTCTGGTTTTTCCCCCTCTTTGTTGTTGTGTTGAACTTTTTTGTGATGTCAGCAATGACTTCCCCAGTGACGTTGGTGATAACGTTAGCAGTGCAGCTGGCGTAAAAAGGGATCTGAGTAGTGACTTCAGTTGAGAGTGGAAGTCATTAGCAGTGGCTGTCATGCTGCTATTGCACCTGCTGGTACGTTAGTTGTCATGCTGCTACAGGTGTTGCTGTTGCTGTTGCTGACGTTACTAGTGATGTCAGCAATGATGTCAGTGATGTTGTCAGCGCTCGCACCTGACGTCACTTCAGCTGCTGTTGCTATTGCCCCTATTGCTGATGCTGCATCGCTGCCGTGCGCTTGTGTTGGCACTAGTACCGCTGCCGCTCTTGCTGTTACTGCTGTTGCAGTTGCTGTTGCTGCTCCTCCGGCTGCTCTTGCTACTGGAACCACGGTTGCTGTTGCTACTTCTAGTGTTGCTACTTTTGCAGCGGCTGCTACTGCTGCTACTGTTGCTGTTTCTGGTGTAGCGATAGTAGCTGCTGTTGCTGCTAGTGCTGCAATGGCTGCTGCCTCTATTGCTATTGCTGTTGTTGCATGCTACTGGTGTTGCTGTAGTTGCTGTGGCTGTGGCAGCAGCTGTTGTGGCTGCCACTACTGAAGCAGCGCTGCTGCACGCAGCTGCTGTAGCAGCAAGTACTGTTGCTACTACAGTAGTAGCGAGGGTGGGGGTGCTGTCCCCAATCCTCGGCTGCGGGGTCTACGGGGGTTGCATAGTTTTTCTTTCATGTTTTCTTCTTTTTTTTGTCATTCCTGGTCATTGCTTGCTGCTGCTGTAGTTGCACACTGCTGTCGTAGCCGCTGCTGTTGGTATGCATCGTGAGTTCTTCCGCTCCTTATGCACAGAACAAATTGGTGTCTCTGATTGTTGGAATTTCATCCTTGTTGATGGGATTTGCTCCTTGCTTTCTGAGTATCCTATCTCCCCTCTCTTACATTTTGAGGCCATGTCATACATGAATTGGGTGCCAAACCTTTTTTTTCATGGTCTGCTCCCTTGTGATGTCACCCCTAAACAACACCAGACAGGTAGTCATGCCGACCTCCACCTTGCTCCCGTTTGGGATTGAGTTGCTGCTTTCTGGGTCCTTGGAAATCTTGGGATGGTAATTTATCAAGTCAAGGACTTCTCTACATATTTCTTGGGGTTTCAGCTCAATCTAATGTCCAGCATTTTTTAGACCCTGCTTGTCATCGCGTCCTTGAGTTTTGTGACACTCTTCTCTTTGAGTCCGTCTTTCAGCGTGGCCTTGGTCTTCTAGCCTCCACTGACATTACTTCCCTAATCTCTCATTTGGGGGGGTTCCTCACTAGTGGTGGCTCTTTTATTTTCCTTAAATCAGGGCAAAGGGATCTCTTCCAGGTCACCTTCAGTGTCTACATCAGTCCCCAAATTGTTTTTGTCCATGTCTACACTATCTTTTCCACCTTCCATTTCTGTTCCTGCTTCTCTGTCTGTCCTGTTTCCCTCTATCTTGTCACCCTCTGGCTTTTCTACCAAACCTCCTCCACCAGCCAGCGTATCCTCCCCTATTCTGCTAATGATACTCAAGCTCCCAGTTGTTGATTCATCGCCCAGTGCCCATGTCCTGGGTCAAGTTGTCCGAGCGTTGCCTTCTCCCAAGAGATATACTTGTGGGGGCCGGCTTTGCACCCTCAGCTCTTACAGTGATGTCATTTATGAGGATCCTCTGTCTTGGGCCTCGCTTTCATGGCGCTCAAAGGGCTCGGTCTCAGTTTCATGCACCATGGAATTTCTCTCTGGTAATCCCTCATCATTTCATATTTTCATAGACACCTCTTTGTTAGGCTATGTTGTTGCTTGCTCCCGTTTGAGGCCTGAGAACACCACTATTTGTGAGACTCATGAAGACACAGATGCCTTCCTCTATGAGATATCCCTGTACAAGGAGCTCACTGAACTTCACAAGCATGGTTTGTATGAGATTTTGGATTTTCCCCCTGGTCAAAAGGCTCTCTATCCGCGCTGGGTGTTCCAATGCAAGTTAAACCCCAACAGAGTAATCAATGGCTCCAAGTTGCATTTAAATTTTGAGGGTTTTTCTCATGTCACATGCGCTAACTCTGACAAGACATTTTTTCCTATTAGCAATAGCACACCATGATTGGGAGCTAAGAAGATGGATGAAAACAAAGCCTTCTTACATGGCACATAGGATGAGGAAATCTACATGCTGCAACCACCCAGTTTTACCGATGGCGCCAACAAGGTATGGAAACTTTACAAGGCATTGTATGGAGTGAAGCAGTCCACCCATTGCTGGAATATAGATAATGAAATATGGAAATCATGGCCAATCTTGATATCACTTTTAGATCCAGCATTATTCCTTCATATTCACTTCTTGTCACTATCCTTGTCTACATTGATGATCTTTACATTGCCTCGCCCAGTTCCTCATGATTGGGATCAGTGAATTCCCTTCTGTTGCATTTGGTCAACAAGATGAAGGACCTTGGTCCTGCCTGAGTCCTCATCTGCATGGAACTCAAAAGAGCACATCCTAACCACACATTCCATGTGCATTAGGCAGCCTATATCCATAGTCTTTGCGAGCACTTGGATCCCCTTCTTGCTTCAACTCCACCTCCCTCGACGGCGATGACCGTCGTCGGTCAAAGGATTTTGAAAATGAATGATGTTTCCCAGCTAGGGAGAGGGACGATGTCACCAATTTCCTCCTTTTCATTGGCTCAGTCATGTGTCTTGTCACGATGAGATATGCTGACGTAGTTTTTTCCATAAAGAACTTGGTACAGTTCTCGAGTGAACTTTGCCAAGCGCCTCGTCACCCTGAGGATGCACTTTGTGCCAAGAGCTATGCGCTCTTCACCACACATGTTGGTGACAGAGGCTGTGATTGGGCACATGCTTCTGACGCTTGCAGTCGGTCTGGGTACATCGTTTTGGTGGGGGTACTATTGTGTTTTGGAAAAGTGCTAAGCAAGGATGTATCACAAGAAGCTCCAGCAAAGCTAAGTTTGTCACTCTTGGCTTAAGAATGTCTGATATTTTCTAGCTATGTCGATTTTTGCAGGAAGTGTAATTGCCCAACCACTGCATCATTTCATGCTATAACAACCAAAGCACATAGGCAAACATTGAAAACCATGGCATGCATCATTGGAGCACCAAGCACATCAACATTGAACACCACTTTGTTCGTGAGTGTACTACTAATGATTTCATGGAATTTGTCTTCGTAGACACCCAGTCTAATCGGACTGACTTCTTGGTCAAAGCAATCAGTTCAGGCACGTTGAAGTTTGTTGTTCATGCTTTCGGTCTAATCCGTGCACCTCATGCACGTGACTAATCTTGCCACTTTTTATCCTCTTCTGCTCTACCGTGTACACACTTTTGTCTTCGTTGTGCATGTTGGGTCCTCACATATTTGTTCGTCTAGAGGCTAGGGGGAGTTGGTGTTGGTATCCACGTAACGCAATCAATGTTGTCCACTTGCCTCCACACGCATGGATCTATGCAACAGAGTAAAGAAACATAGCTGCAACACATCATGGTGCCTCGAAGCAGCAACAATCTCATGTAGGCCTAGCAATATTCTCATTCGGCAGGAACAACTTCAAACAGCTCTTTGCAATTCTTGTATGCATCATAAAAGATGAATTACAACAACTTCCATTTGCATGTCCACAACTTAGGATGATGTGGAATAGTTATGAATGCGTGTGTGGTCTGTGCTTGTGCTTAGCCATGGGCTGCTGATCATGCTGGAATTATGCTATCAAAAAATTTCGGCAGCAGACGCTCTCGATTGAATGCAAGAGGTCAGACTCCTAATGGTGGCAATGAGCTCACCCTATGTGTGACACATGGGTGAGAATCACTCCACCAAGCAAGCTTAGGTTCCACCAACCCGCCACTATACAACAAACTCCTCTTCGCGCCAAGTGTGAGTGTTCCAAGTATATGGTGTCTCTTGTCCCCTCTCTTCCTCACATTCTCTCACACTGGTTGTTGCTAACTAAACTTCTTGACAGCATTGGAATTTTTTTTACAGGCGCGCACTGATATTGTTAAACCCTCCTGCCTTTTTGGAAGATCTGGTAAAAACAGCCTCTTACGACGCGGCATCATACATCCCATATGGCTCGTGCAACTAAGACAACTCATTCTTGTTTCTTCAATTTCATGTATGCGCTAAAAAATCCCACGATTTCAACAAAGTACACTTACGCCTAATTGTAACGTGTCGTGTCTCCAGCTCCTGCTCTGAAGTCGTCATCGGATTTTGCAGAATGGCGTTCTCGGTCCACGTCAGGGGTTTACCCCCTTCGCAGGACTGAGGGGCAATCATCATCAACGACCCAGAGCAGGGAGACTCGAATATTTCGAGTCTCCGGAGGCCCATTTCCGTTTTCAACCAAACCCCTAGTTTTGGGACCCAAACCGGGGGTTTTTACATTGAACTCGTGTGTTCGCACGAGTTATTCCGTTTATTTTATGTCAAAGTTCGTCGAGAATGAACTTCGATTTACGTTTTGCCGTTCTGGCACAAAATTGTCGCGTGCAAGGCACGCTGGCGATTCCGCGCCAGCTTTCTCTCGACCTCACCCTCGCTCCCCCCATCCCTCGTCCTCTCTTTCTTGTTTTGCAAGGAGGGCAAGGGGGGTGAGGGTACGAGGCCACGAGGCCTCGCCCTCGAGGCCCTCGTGGCCTCTCAGCCGCCAATCGGGCTGAGGCTGCAATCGGCGGCTGGCGGCTGGCCGGCCGGTAGCCGGCCGGTCGCTTGGCCGGCCGCCGGCCGTCCAGCCGGCCGGCAGCGAGCTGGTCTGCGGCCAGCGAAGTGCTGGCCGCCGGCCAGCCCTCGCTGACGCGAGGGATGGTACGCAACCACCCCTCGCTTCAGCGAGGAGGGAGGGCCAAACCGGCCCTTTCGCTACATTCCTCCCCACTTATTATGAACCGTCCCGGTTCATGAACAACAAGTAGGATTGTCAGTCAGTGAGTCATCAACATTGTGAAAGAAAGTTAATAACTTCAATCACCAGCTAGACATGAACACGTGCATGGTACTAAGACCTAAGCTGCAGCTTATTGGTCAGCACGGCTAGCGGCCTCCCCCCTTTAGGCAGGAGCGTCCGCGCGACAACCATGTTGGGCGTCCCCAACCTCCTATGGTCGCTTTCCATGAATGATGTCCAGTGGGAATGTTGCTCACTTTTTCCGCGTTCAGGTGGTACCTCCTGCCACGTGTCGATCTGTGCAAGCTGCAAGCTCGCTCCAGTACTCTTTGACCACCCCTGTGGGCAACCGAGATTCTGGCTCCCATGAATTATGTTCAGGTCCACAACCGGCCCAATGAACGAGGTACTCCCTGACAACGCACGACCGAAGAGTACCTCGTATTGGTCGTCGACAGCCAGGACCACTGGCGGTGGCTGAACGGTTCCTTCTGCCGTGTATGGAGCTAGCAGGCTCACACAAAACACGTCATGTATCTTCATACTCGGCAGAATTAGCAATCAATATGCTACTGGCCCGATGCCTGCCACAATGGGAAACGGCCCAATCCACTTCGGTAGAAGTTTTCTTGCCCCTGGCAACTTCAGCCGAAGGTTTTCAGTGCTAAGCAGCACTTTGTCACCGATGTCAAACGAGACCTCCTGGCGGCCTTTGTCGGCATATGCCTTTTGTCGCTGCCGAGCTGCTTGAAGGTGACCCTTTGCCTCCTGTAGCAAGGAGTTGATGCGCTCGGCAAAGGCTTGAGCGGAAGGAACCTGCCCTCCTGTACTCCCACTCTTCACTAATGAAGAGGGTACCACTGGATGCCGACCAGTGTTCAACACAAACGGTGTGAACTGTGTGGACTCGTTCACCGAGTTGTTCACCGCAAACTCTGCCGGTGCTAGGAATTTTTCCCAATCATGCATGGCAGGGTCCACATACATGCGGAGCATCTGCTCGAGAGTGCGATTCATGTGCTCTGTTTGTCTGTCAGTTTGAGGGTGAAATGCTGTCGACATTTGCGACTCACTGCCGTAGTATTCGTGCATCTTTTGCCAAAACGTACTAGCAAAATTTTGATCTCGATCGGAGATAATGTGCAACGGCAAGCCGTGGTACTTTACGACACCCTCAAAGAAGAGACAAGCGGTCTCCTCTACATTCACGTCAGTGGTTGTAGGAATGAAGTGTGTCATTTTCGTCAAAAGATCCACAACCACTAGTTTTGTATCATGGCCAAGGGCCGTGTCCGGAAGACCAGTAATGAAGTCCATGCTGACGCACTCCCATGGAGTCTCAGGAACGGGAAGCTGTTGGAGGAGTCCAGCAGGCTTCTTGTTATTAGCCTTATTCCAAAGACATGGGTCGCATGTCATGCAATACTTACGGACATCAACACTCCACCCTTGCCACCAATAGTGGTCCGAGAGTGCCTGTCCGGTCTTTCGGGGTCCCACATGACCTGCGACCGGCGGGTCGTGGAACTGGGAGATAACCTTTGCTCGAAGGTCACCCGAGTTTGGCACAACAACTTGTTCTCCGTGCCAGAAGATTCCTGCGGCCTCCACCAAGCCGTACTTGTCTAGATTTCAAGAGTCTTGAAACCAAGAATCCACACACTATCCCATCCGGATCCTGATTAAAAAACCGATGTAATGGATAATCTCTCGCGGTTGTTGTCGCAGAGGTGCAGGGGGGTCTCGTGATTGTACTGTTACTATTGCAATGGCCATAAAACACCCACTGACCTCAGTGGTTGCTTTAGTTTCCACAGGCTGTCCGCTTAGTGGATTGGCCACATTGATGCGTCCTGGCCGATATTCCCATGTGAACGAGAATCGACTCAGGTATTCGCTCCTGAGACCCCATCTGCCCAACATTCTCGGGACGTGGCCAGTCCACAACGGCTTGGACCTTTCGTGGGTTGACACGGATGCCGTCCTTGCCGACGATGTGTCCAAGGTATTCGGGTTCATCTTGTGCAAACTTGCACTTGCTAACTTTCGCATAGAACTTCTGTTCCCGAAGGATTGCAAGAACTTTGCACAGATGTTCTATGTGCTCTTCCATTGATTTGGAGAAAACCAGGATGTCGTCCACGTAAACCAAGACAAACTGTCCGAGTTGCTTGGCGAACGTTCGGTTCATTTCTCCTTGGAAGGTTGCCGGGGTATTCGTAAGCCCGAAGCATAACACTCGAAACTGATAGTGTCCCATGTGCGTTCGAAACACGGTTTTGGGCACATCATCTTCTGTGATGCGGATTTGATGGTACCCTTGAGACAAATCCAAGGACAAAAACACTTTTGCGCCTTGGATTTGGTCAAAAAGGTCCTCAATCCGCGGTAAGGGGAATCGATTTTTCACCATCAGCTTGTTCAACGCCCGATAACTCACGCACATGCGTAAACCACCGTAATTTTTGTTCAAAAAAAGGATCGGCGCACCGTACGGCGAGCTATTGGGATTGATCCACCCCTTTGCAAGGTACTCTTTGATTTGGCGTTTGGCCTCTCGCCTTTCTGCTGGACTAAGGCAATACATGGGTCTGAACGGAGGAGTCACCTCCGGTTGCAGCTGGATCGTGTGGCCCATGTGTCTTTCTGGTGGAAGCCCAGCCGGTGGGTCTTGGAATACATCCGAGAACTCCGCCAATAGAGATCTGATCTCTTGTGGCGTGTCTTCCGTCACGTCTTCCTCAACGTTTTGCAGCTGAGCCAAGAAGTATCGACAACCTTGTCGAATACGTCTCTTGACCTGTGTTGCAGACAAGCTGGCATGGACTTTGAGTCGGGTCGGTGATAATTCCGTACTCAAAATCAACGTAAAGCGGTGTTGTCCTTTTCGGATGATCAAACGCTCTGATTCAAAGTACATTAGTGCCTTGTTATCACGGAGCCAGGGGTCGCCTAGCACCACGTCAAACAGGTCAAGAAGGTTGAGTACCTTAACGTGACACTCTGTGTGTACCCTTGAATACAAATTTTTGCTTTACAAATACCGATCACGGGTACCGTACGGTTGTCACCAACAACAACTGCGCTGTTCGATGGCTCGTACCTCAAGCCAACCTGTCGGGTAAAGCCAAGGCTAACAAAAGAGTCTTCCTCTCCAGTGTCAGCAAGTACGTTTACGCGAGCACCAGCTAGGTGTCCTTTGAACTGCATCGTCATGTTGTCCCCACTCTTCCGAGTGAACAGACTCGATGACAGCAAGCCGAGTTTGTGATGAACACGGAATCTGTATGACGGGCGTCGCAACTCCCATGATTCACCCACTTGAGTCCACATCTTGTGGGCACGTGTGAATTCGGCTAGCACCTTCCAGTCTTGAAATTTGACTGGGTTGAAATCGTCGACTAAGGGTACTGCAAACGTGATTGAACTCATTTCTTTGAGGGCATTTGCTTCAATCACTGTGTCACACAACTCTTGCACGGTGGTCGGTGTCGCCACCACTAAGCATGTACAATCATACATCTCGTCCGAAGATGCAAGGTTTAGTGGGCAATGTCGGTCAGCAAGTGTAGAATGCGGTTCAACAAGAGGAGAAAAGACAACAAAGAAATTTGAACCCGTCAAAAACTCAAATTGTTTAACATCCTCATCTGAAAACATGAACCTACACTCATGATCCAGTTTTACCCCTAAGTGGTCCCCACTAACGTCACTCAGGGGTGAGGAAAAACCGTCCCACGGCCGAGTCCGTTACCACGGCCGGGCCCATTGCCGCGACTGCGACCCTGTCCACGGCCCTGTCCGCGGCCTCCTACTGCACCATCCCCACGAGATGCTACTACTGCAGCTAACGCCGCGGCCTCTTGTCCACCCCCAGCAGCCTGAGGGCACTGAGCCCTAAAGTGGCCCGGCTGCATGCAGTTGTGGCAGAGCCCTTCGCGGAAGGATGTGCTGCGATGCTCACGCGCCGCCTGCAGCTCGTCATTCTCGCGGCTGCGCTTGTTGTTGGAGCCCTTGTATCCACCAGCCTTCTTGGCTGGAGGGTTTGCAGGCTGCTTGCCATTGGCCCCGCCTCGATGTCTAGCTGACCCACCAGCCCCTGCAGCGTCCATGCGCATGTTGCGGCATTGTTGTGCATGCGCATTCGGGCGTGCATTAGAGTATTGCTTCGGGTTCGCCAAATACACTTCGCTCATGTAGTTGCACAACGCCCTCCAGCTTGTCCAAGCTTGGAAAATGGCTGTCGTGGTGGTCTTTTCCTTCAGCTTCTCGCTGGCGAGACCATCACGCAAGTACTCCAGTAGCATGCACTCCGGGTACATGAAGGTCTGAGTCCCATCGCCCTCGGTGAAGCTTTCGGCTTCCTCCACAAGAGCAGCGAACTCGCTCAAGTAGGATTCGAGCGAGCTGCCCAGCTACCTGAAGTCCTTGATCTTGTGGAAAGTGCGCTGCACCTCCTCACGGTGGGTGCACTTCTTGCGCATGATCGTGCAGAAGGCCTCCCATGGCATGGGCTGCCACTCGAGGTGCGGCTGCTACGCAGTCCACTCCTTGACCACATACTTGAAGAGTTTTTCTTCAAGCCGCGTCGTGGCAAGGTCACCCCACTGGCTAAGTGGAGCCTTGTGGACACATAGGACGTGCTCCATGCGGTTCGGCCAGTTGGTCAGCTTCACGCCCTTCCACACGATCTCCACACTGTGGAGGAAGGATGTGTTCATGACCGACCCCGAAGTCGTCGAGGTAGGCAAGTCATCGCTGCCACCGGCATTGGCATCCACAGCTGCGGCACGCTGCGCTTGCTGCTGCATCCGCACCTGGGTCACGCTCTACAATGCCTTGTCGAGGTCGTTACATCGGCGGCTTGCCTCATGGACGGCCAGGTGCTGCAGTTGGCGATCACGGTCAAGGTCCGTGATGCTCTGCCCGACGTGGGCTAGCAGGTTTGCCAACGCAAAACTTGAGCTCTGATGTCGTCAGAGCATTGGTGATAGCCTCCAGGGCCTCGCGTTGTCCGTGCACCCTTACCCATTACAAGAGGATACGGTTCGCGTACACGCCTCCAAGGAGTCCCACCTTTCGGAGGAGACTGTCGTCGGCGACGACGCTCGAGTGGGCACTGTCTTGTCCCATAGCGGCCGCATCGTAGGAAGGAGGGTCTGCCCCCATTCCTTCGAGTGGTGCCTTATCTCCACCATCGGTGGTGATCTTGAGTCGGCCTGCGGCCTCAGCAGCAAACTCCGCGAGCCTACGACGGTCATCGCGAATTGCCTTCGCAGCGACGTCGTCCAGCTCGTTCTGGCGGGAACTTCCCGTGTGGCTGCTTTCAATGCCCTTGCTGCTCTCGGCAGTCTCGCTGCCGTCGGCAACTTCAGGCGATGCGGCGGGCGTCTTGCCCTTCTTGAGCAATCAGCTTGAGTTCGTCGCATGACGATGGCAATGGTCGCGATCCTCGTTGCCTTCGCCATCGTCGATGTTGTGCTCTTTGTCGGGGTATCCCCCCGGGAGATCCTCCTCCATCGCGTCGTTCGTCGTATGGGGGTCACCCACGTGTACGTCAACGTGCTCGTCGAGCACCTTTTCGGCCTCCACACGCTGCTCGGTATCGTCCAGGTTGGCGTCGGTTACCTTCGGCAGTACGGTTGCCCTTGGCGGTACGGTTTCCTTTGGATTGGCAACCGTGCTCGCGGCGACGGCTCCCCAAATTTGGAGTCCGCCAAGAGCTTGTGGTGAGGACGTCACCACCTTGCCCTTGTTTGTCTTGGACGGTCTGGCACTTGCCATCTCGTCGTTCATGCAACTAGCACGTGAAGGTCGTTGTGAGAATCACTCCACAACTTAAAGGAAGAATCGCCTCCTACAATCGAGCTCTCACGATCGGTGAAAAATATCAATCTAAACATCTATTTTCCTAGGCCGCCACGTCGGCACAAGGTCGTGGGTTTAGAAACTAGTCTCCCTAAGCCGTGACTCACGGCGATTGGCAAGGACTAGTACCTAGGAAAACAGAAATTTACAAGACAATGGAATGAGGAGAAATGTGAGTGCCGCTCACAAAACAAGAGCAAAGAGCGCTAAGGAGAATTCTAACGATTCCTACCAAGCCTTCCACTCTTTCTTCTCCTTCTTGTCTTCCTCTTGTCTTCTTGTCCTCCTTGGTCTTCTCTTCACGCTCCTTGACGCCTCTTGCGTTCTTGGGCGACGTCTCCCTTGAGGCGGCGGCGTTGGCGAGCCGCCAAGAATCTTCAAGGTGTCACCCTCCTTTATTTTTAGGGTGCTCTCAGGCCGTGAGAGTCCCTAAACTTGGACAGGGGTGCTGTCCCAATTTTTGGACGAAGGGATTTTGAAGGAGCCTTGACAATGGGGAGGATTTTGTGGTCTTTGAGGGTGGGAACTCCCCATCCCGTCCCACAAAAATCCTTCTAGCCCTCTGGAAGTAAAGGGAGGCTGGAAGGAAGATTCTCCACCAAGTAGAGCGTTTTTCAAGCTCTCTAACGTACTTTACGGCACTTCAATCCGTGGATTGTAGATGCCGTAGTCCCTTCTGGCATTTTTGCTGCTGCTTGCAGCTGCCGACGGTGTTTCATATGTGACGTAGCCGCCGTTTCCGTCGAACCCTCAGTCGCCGGGGTCGTCTGGCTCTGAGAACCACTATAACATGTCGTGTCTGTAGCTCCTGCTCTGAAGTCGTCGTCGGAGTTTGCAGAATGGCGTTCTCAGTCCGCGTCACGGGTTTACCCCCTTCGTAGGACTGAGGGGCAATCGTCATCAATGACCCAGAGCAGGGAGACTCGAATATTTCGAGTCTCCGGAGGCCCATTTCCGTTTTTATCCAAACCCCTAGTTTTGGGACACAAACCGGGGGTTTTTACCTCGAACTCGTGTGTTCGCACAAGTTATTCTGTTTATTTTATGTCGAAGTTCGTCGAGAACGAACTTCAATTTACGTTTTGCCGTTCTGGCGCAAAATCGTCGCGTGCGAGGCACGCTGGCGATTTCGCGCCAGCTTTCTCTCGACCTCACCCTCGCTCCCCCTATCCCTCGTCCTTGCTTGCTTGTTTTGCAAGGAGGGCGAGGGGGGCGAGGGCACGAGGCCACGAGGCCTTGCCCTCGAGGCCCTCGTGGCGTCTCAGCCGCCGATCGGGCTGAGGCCGCGATCGGCAGCTGGCGGCTGGCCGGCCGGTGGCCGGCCGGTCGCTTGGCCGGCCGCCGACCGTCCAGCCGGCCGGCAGCGAGCTGGCCGGCGGCCAGCGAAGTGCTGGCCGCCGGCCAGCCCTCGCTGACGCGAGGGGTGGTGCGCAACCACCCCTCGCTTCAGCGAGGAGGGAGGGCTGAACCGGCCTTCCCGCTACACTAGTTAAAATGTTCTGCAATCATCACAATGCCTTAAGTTGTCTCATGTTTTGCAATTTTTACCTATTCACCATCTATTTTTTGCTTGAAGTAGAACTTGAAGATACCTGAAATTTTGTTTAAAGACATCATTTTTAGGAAGGCGGCCGAATCGCTCAATATGTTTGGATGTGAGAAAAGCAGATGTTGATGCTCGTCGAGTTATGAATACAAAACAAACGTACCTACCTATTTTATTTCTTCGTGTAATTCAGGTTATCAAGCGTGCGCGAGCTGGGAATTTCTAGACAGTTCCTTAAAAGGGGGGGAATGTTCACAGCTGAAGTGTTACATACCAGATGTACACAATTCCCTAATCTTTCCACGTGGGCATTTTCTTCATCACACAAATAGTCCATCGCGCATTGAGATCTTGATTTTCACTCTGAGGGTTGAGAGCAAATTGGCCAACTATCCCCGCCCTCCGACAAACCTTCTTGCACCTTCTCACAACTTCGACCACTTTCAAGAATCCACGACAGTAGTGTCACGACCTTTCGGTCGACTTCTCGACGCGTCGAGAGATATACAGATTTATAAAGATGCATCTTGCATCTTTGCCATTGATCCTTGAAGCCCCCTGATTTCTCGGTGGAGCTTCTCGAATCCGACCACTCACGACGCGACTCCACATGCGTCGTCCGACGATTGACCCAACAACCCTAACTATGCCTCATTCATAACTCGACACTTGTATATTTATGGTCAATCGTTTTGACACCTGTCATCAACGTACACTTACTACTAATTGTAAACTGCTCAAGTGTCCCAAATTCTGAATTATTTTCTACTTCGCAAGTTCTACATGTTCACCATTAACGCTTCGTTTGGCATAACACTTGGTATCAGATGCAACGATGCTGGAGAGGCATCCCCTACTGCCTCAACGTGACATCAACCATTGCATCAAGCTGAAACCGGGCAGCCAACTCACAGTTTGAGGGGCTTATCAGATGAGTGACCACGAACTGACCGAGCTCAAGAAGCAGCTCAACAAAATGCTTGGTTAGGGATTCATCCGCCTGTCCACATCACCGTACGCCGCACCTATATTGTTCGTGAAAAAGAAATTGGCAAAATGCAGAGGTGCGTGGACTACTGGGCGTTGAAAGACACTACAATCAACAACCGCTATCCACTCCCTCGAGCCAACAAACGTTTTGACCAACTCTGAGGGGCTCCAATTTTCACCAAAATTGACCTACGCAGCGGCTATCACCAAATCCACGTGCCATACGCCGATATGAAGAAGACAGTGTTCCAATCTCGCTACCGGCATTTTGAGTTCACAGTAATGTCCTTCAGACTCACAAATGCCCCGGCGACGTTCATGGTGCCGATGAACAATATTTTCCGCCCGCACCTCGAAACTTTTGTAGTGGTGTACCTTGACAACATCTTGGTGTAAGGCCGCATCCTGGAGGAGCATGATGGACATCTCCAAAAAGTTCTCAAATTCTTACAAAGAGAGAAACTCTTTGGAAAACTCTTGAAGTGAGACTTCATTTGCCGTTCGATCGAGTTCTTGGCTTGTGTCATCAACGGCGGACAGATAACCATGGATTGAGAAAAAAAAGTGGTAGCATTAGCTGATTGGACGAGGCCGACCAAAGTTCGAGACGTTCAAGTTTTTTCTTGGATTCTGCAATTGCTACCGGCACGTCATACTGGATTGCACTAGAGTGGCAGCGCCTTTCTCCAACCTCACTCAAAAAGAAAATGAGTGGCAGTAGTGAGACAGCAAACAAGAAGCGTTCACTGTTTTGCGGAATGCTATAACCTCGCGCCAATCCTACAATTAGCCAATACAATGGTCGACTTCGTCATGGTTGCGGATGCCTTAGATCAAGCCATCGTTGTATACCTCCTGCAAGACCATGGAAACAGAGAACAATCGGTCGCATACATGTCACAAAAACTACGAGGACCAGAAATCAACTATGTCGTACACAAGAAAGAGATGTTGGCGGTCGTACATGCATTCAAGACATGGCGGTGCTATCGTAAATGCTGCCGATGCATCGTGCGAACCGGCCATCATGTGCTTAATTATTTGAAGATGCAGACAAACCTTTGTCAACGTCAAACCCGATGGATGGATTTTCTTGAATTCAGGTTAAAATGCGATATCAAGTACCAGAAAAAGCAACCTAGCAGAAATGCTCAGCCGCCGACCAAATCTGATGACTAAGGCAACAACGCAATAGCTATAGCGAGATCCGTGTCTCAAGCAATTGTTCACACGAGGCTAAGACCAGCATGGCGGATACGACAAGGCAAAAATCTGGTCCAACGCACCCTGTTGGCGGTGACGATTCACTCGCCAGGTGGTTTCTCCCCGGAAAGATGAACTCTGCCGCATGTTGCTCGAAGAGTGCCATGACACTAGTCCAGGTGGAGTTTTTGGAGAAGACAAGACGCTGAAGTAGCTGGAAAAACACTACTGGTGGGACAAGATGCAGTCTGACATGGCCATGTTCTGTAAATCTTGCGACACGTGTCAGCAACAAAAATCATGTCGCATGCAGCCACCCGGACTTCTGCGACCGCTCCCGATTCCGACAGAACTCTCGACTGACATCTCTCTAGACTTCGTCACAGGACTACCCATCACACTCGAGGGATATGACGCAATCCTTGTGGTTGTTGACAGGTTTTCTAAAATGCCTCGCTTTATCCCAACAACGACCACCGTCACCGCTGAGGGACAGTGTGACAATTTCTAGAAAACATCATGCAGCTACACAGCGTGCCAAGAACCATCACGAGCGACAGGGACTGTCGATTAAACAGCCGCTTCTGGCACGAACTGATGACTCACTACGGTATTCAAATCCAACATTAAACGGCATTCCATCCTCAAATCGACGGTCAGACCAAGCGGACCAATCAGACGCTCGAACAACTTCTCTGAACATTATGCCAATCGCATGGGACGGATTGGGCACAAAAACTCCCGACCGCCGAAATTGCACATGATTCGGCGATCTCCACCGCAACAGGTAAAACTCCGTTCAAAGCATTGTATGGCAAATGTCCCGTCCCACAGGACTCCACAGTCAAAGTATCATTCCCGCAGTTGACGTCCAATGCAGCGACTTCTCTACTATCTGGAATGAAACACGGCAGACACTCGCAAAAACACAAGTAGCGACGAAACAAGCACCTGACCAACATCGCAGCGACGATGTTTTTGCCACTGGTGACAAAGTCCTTCTCAATTCAGCCAACATCAAAGTCCACGAGCCAAGTTTTTGAAGCTCAAACCCCGCTGGTTGGGGCCGTTTGAGATCGAGCACATGCACACCCTTGTGGTTGCGCGACTCGAACTCCCCGACATTATGCAAGTTCATCTGGTGTTCCATGTCAGCAGACTCAAGCACTACTGAGTGTTGTGTGATTCACGGTGACCTCTAGACTTGTCTCCACGGCTCACTGGTTTACTGAGGAATACGTTGAAAGCGTCAGCACCAGTTGACGCGCCCTCATGTCCTCTCCAGATTTTTCTCGGTAACCACCTCCTGGGGTCCATTTCCTCACGGGTGGTATCTTTGCCCGTTGATGATCCAATTACGTAGAGTTTCTGATTTTGCACCTACCGACTCTTTTGGTTTGTCATTCGGACAACCGAGGAGCCTGTTTGTCTATCGGGTTCTCCTTTGCTGTTGTTTTGGAGCTTACGATCAGGTTAGGCTATTTTCTCACCGGTTGATTGGACTTGTGTGCCTTAGTTGCGCGCACGTGAATGAGACTATATCTACCCACTCTTTTGTTTGCTGTACTCTTACTTCTACATTCTCAAGTGTATTTTCACCGTCTCTCTACCATTTGAAGCACCGTTTGCTCCGTTGCATTCTATGCAACATGCCCTCTCACATTGGATGTTGCTTTGGGGGTTTCTCAATCCTCTCATGGTATCAGAGCAAGTAGAGAGGCCATACTGTTGTATTCCACCACATAGCACCCCCAGCTGCAGCAGAGACTCCTAGGCTGGGCTGTTCTGGGCTGGTTCGGACACACATGTCCTGGCAATGCGACAGCCCTGAAAGGGGCTCAAGACACGAAGTTATCCGGCAGAGCCAGAGGCAGAATACTGCCAATGTTTCTTGGAAGCTTCCTTCGTCATGGCGGCCATCTTGGCGGTGACATAACATTTTTGGTGGCATTCTGAGCCAACACAGCAGGAGTGGTTGCAACAGCATCAGTAGCCTTCGGCAACTGTCCCAGCAGTCACTACAGATCTGCCGCATCTGGCAGCAGCAGCAGTGGCCGCATTAAGTGGCTGTGGCGGTGGCTTCCATCGCAGCAGAAGAATTCTTCAGGGCTGCCTGTTGCTGCAACAGCACCCGTTGTCACAGCTGCTAGCAGCACCAGCAGTCGCAAACCATTAGCATTTGGCTCTAAGCAGCAGTAGCACCAGCAGAAGCAGCTGCAGCAACAACAACAACAACAGCAGCAGCAGCAGCAGCAGCAACGTCTCTTTCCTATCGTATTGCAGCATTAACAATCAACGCAAAGTACCTGCAGCAGCAGGGGCAGTCGTAGCAGCAGCATCAGCAGTCGCAGCACCTCTGCCTTTTCGTGGTGCAGCAGCTTCGCGCATCGCCATAGCCGTGCGCATCACTGCTGCTGCCATTGCCAAATCCTGCTGTAGGAAAGGAAGCAACAGCAGCAATAGCAGCAGCGGCATGAGCAGCAGCTAGCAGAAGCAGCCAGCTATCAACTAGCAGGAAACTGCCTTGCAGTTTCTCACCATTCCCTGAACCGACAGGCCGTTGGTTGGCGGACTCGTTGTTTGTCGAGCTCGTCAAACCAACCAGCTTGTCGATCGACGAGCACGCCGACCAACGAGCCCGTCCACCAGCAAATCCAAAGCCCAATCGCAAGACAACAAAAAGAAAATGCAATACACCCAAGCTGGGTTGAACCCAGTGCCCCACCTTACCGCACATAACTGTCGCTTGCTTTTCTCATTTATTGATTTGTATTCTCTCCTCACGGAATTTCTCTTTGCTTTCATTTCTCATTTTGCTCCTTGGTTGAGACCAGGGCATCCGGGGTTCGTTCCCGGTGCCGTAGGGAGACCGATTTCATGTCTTTTCATTCTTTTCCCTGCCTTTGGTCGAGACCCTTGCGCGTGGGAGTCTGACCCCGTGCAGTGGGAGACCATCGTCGTCATGACGTCGGCTATTCCAACGCTTGCGCTGACATCCTTGCCAGTGGTGATACTCCACCCGGGAGGCACTGGCTTCCGCTAGCGTACTACGCTACCCTTTATGGGCCGCCTTCCCCGTGCTACACCCCTCCATCGTGGCTCCAGCCAGCAGTTCCATCTTTCTCTCCTCTGCCGACTCGGTTAGTTCATGAGTTGCAGCTTGGCGCGGCCGCTCCAGCCTCCACGTCTCCTTCTTGTCCTCGGCCTACAGATGTTTCCTCCAGTGTGAGTCTGGTTGTCTAGGTGGGGGGTCACCGTTGTTCATCGGATGGAGCCCTTCAAGGTGCATCAAGTGGTGGGGCTGGATTGCCTGTGGAATGGATTGAGCATTGGCAGTCGTCCACCATGCCACGTCTTCTTGTTGTGACGTCTGGCCATGCAGAGCACTCTCCGACACTTGTTTGGAATGTCGCACATTGTCATGTGTCCGCTCCGTCTTGTGTGTCGAGTGGCTTCTGGATCATTGATTCCAGAGCCACTCATCACATGACTTCGTCTCGTGCCGCATTTGTTACACTGGGCCCTGTCAGTGAAGTATGCTTCGTCCGCACTGGGTCTGGTCAGATGCTGCCAGTTTAGGGCGTTGGTGTTGTTCATTTTGTCGGTCTGTCTGGTGACATCTTCTTGCCTGATGTTCTCTTTGTCTATGTGCTTGAGGCCAGCTTGCTCACTGCCACTACCTTGGATGATCAGGGCATGGACTTTGTCTCTTCTCATGGCATCAGTATTGTGTTACTACAGTCGTCTGGCCATCCTGTTCTTTGCGGTCTGCGTTGTGACAAGTTGTATCGTGTCCCTTTGTTTGCACCATCGCCCGCCGCCGTTGCGGTAGTGCACGTGCATGTTTCTCCCTCGCTTTCCCTTATGCACACACATTTGCTCCATTGCCGCTTGTGTCACGTGCACACTGCTGCTGTCCAGAGCCTCCTGCAGCATCAGCCTGCTGTTAGTCTTGACCCTGGCACATTCCCTGCGCCTTGCACTGCTGACTGTCTTGATTGCGCACAAGGCAATCTGAATTGCCTGTCCTTTCTTTTGTCTGATTCTTGCACGCTGCACCTCCTTGCTCTTGTCCATGTTGACGCCATGGGCCCTCTCCCTAATGCATTTTTGGGTGGTGTTGGGAGGTACGTCCTGTGTCACACGGACGACTTCTTACGTTTTTGTTGGATCTTTGGCCTTCTCTAGAAAAGCAATGTCGGGCCCACGATCGAGTCTTGGCTTGTCCAAGCTGAGCGTGCTTGCCAGTGTAAGATGCTAGCATTTTGCTCCGATTGTGGTGGGGAGTGTTGGTGTGTGGGCTTTGGGCTGACACCCTTATGAGGCCAGCGTGGTTGGTTTGTGTCTGGCACGATGCTCAAGTTGAGGTTACGCTGGTCGAGACCCGCGCACCTGTTGACTTGTACCAGTATGACATGGAGACCCATTGCCTCCATGTGTTATGTATGCTCCATGCATGCGAGCAAGTGTGGTCGAGACCCGGACCTCAGAGACATGTTCCAGGGTCATGAGGAGACCTTGTTCATTTGTACCTCTTGTATGGTATTTGGCACATGGATGTGTGATTTATGTCTTGCATGGTCGAGACCCAGGCACTTGGTGAATTGTACCACTATCATCAGGAGACCTTGCATTGTTGTTGCAAACGATGCTTTGCTACCTTCACTCACTCGTTGGTGCTCCCGCGCCAGCTACGTCCGCATTAGGGATCATGTTGGCATGCTCTCTAGTCCTGCTGTTCCATGCCACCAGTGCGGGGTATATGGATAATCACCATGGTCGTCACTCGTGACGGGTCGAAGCCACAAAAACCAACAGGGAGCCCATGGGTCCCACGACCCGCTTCCTCCAGTCTCAAGGGGTGCATCTGGAGCTTTTTACTCCATACACACCACAGCAGAACAAAGTGTCAAAACGCTAGAATCGCACTCTTGCTAACAGTGTTCTCACCCTCATTTTCATTTCTGGCCTCCCTCCATTGTTTGCCTTTGAGGCCATGTCCTACATGACGTGGGTTTTGAACCGTGTTCCTCACTATTCTCTGCCTTGTTGTGTCACGCTGTTCGAGCGTTGGTACGGTTGTCATGCTGACCTTCACCTCGCTCCTGTTTGGGGTAGCATCGCCTGCATTTGGCCCCCCGAGGAGCAACATGAGAGCAAACTGTCTCCTTCAGGTCATCTCCGTCCTTTCCTTGGCATTTCCTCTCAGTCCAAAACCTAGCGCTTTTGCGATTTTGAGCGTAGTCAAATTGTCAAGTCCCACGATGCTCTCTTCTTTGAGAGCACATTCTTTTGTGACATTGCTTGTTCTTTTCCTTTGCTTGCACCCTTCTCTCGTCCGGGGAGAGGTGGTGTCCATGGGGTATCCTTTAGTAGTGGCTGGGCTTTGTCTCCCACGTTGACACCGTTGCCTACACCCTTTCCTGTTGCGACTGCGCCATTGCTTTCATCATCCCCTGTCACATCTGCGTCGTCACCTGCATCTTCTACTGTCTTGTCTGTGTCATCGCCTGCATCCTCCCTTGTTGCGACTATGTTGTCACCTACTTCCTCTCCTGTTATGGCTGTGTCGTTGCCTGCGTCCTCTCCTATTTCATCTGCATCATTGCGTGCATCTTCTCCAGTCGCGTCTGCATCGTCGCCTGTGTCCTCTCCTGTCACATCTACGTCGTCACTTGCGTCCTCTCCTATCATGTCTGCGCCATTGCCTACGTCCTCTATATTCACACCCGCATCATCGCCTGCATCTTCTTCCGCCACATATGCGCCATTTCCTATTGCATCGATGCATGCGTCGCTGTTTGTGGTTCCATTGGCAGCGGACCCAATCACACCCTCGTAGCCTCCCATCTCGTCGCCGTTTGTTCGTGGGCCAGGCGGTCGTCTGAGATCGTTACAGTTTGCACGTCCCTATGTCCCGTCTGCCAGACGTAAAGTCTTGGCTAGAAACTCTAGGCCAGCGCAGTCAATCCGTCCCGTTCACGTGGTGTTCCTGACCCCACACAGGCGACTCCGGTCTCCGATCTAGACGCTCTTGGCTTAGCGGCGGCTGTGGTAGAGCCTAACACCATGCTTGGATATTCTCTCATCGCACATGATTTCTACCGAGCCATTGTGGCACCTAGGTTTACATAGCCTCTGCCATGTCCCGCACTTGCCATCGCACTCGTTCCGAGTGGCACGAAGGCACAGGTGCCTGAACCAAATACAATGCAACAACACTCCGTTGCAGATGTAGCCCTCTGGGAGCAAGCTATGTGCAAGGAGCTTGCTGCGATTGAGGAGCATGGAGTTTATGAGAAGGTGAAGCTCCCACCTCGTCATTAGGGCGTATCAGCATGTTGGGTGTTTCAAAGGAAAGAGAGGCCAAACGGCTCAGTAGAATGATACAAGGCCCATCTTACGGCCAAGGGATTCTCCCAAGTTCCGGGTGTGGACTTTGATGCCACCTTTGTCCTTGTTAGGAAGTAAACCACAATAAAGGCCTTACTGAGCTAGGTGGCACAACATGATTGGGAGCTCCACTAGATGGACGTGAATAATACGTTCTTGCATGGCCATCTCAAGGAAGAGATCTATCTCGTCTAGCCTCCAGGGTTCGAGGACGGCACAGACAAGGTGTGGTGCCTCCAAAAGGCCTTGTATGGTCTGAAGCAATCTCCACGTTTTTGGAACCTCGAGATCTCCGCTACCTTGCAGCGGGGAGGACCGTAGCACAGTGGACTTAGCTCTGTTTGTGAGTGATCCCTCTACACCCTTCATCACTGTCCTGGTCTGTGTGGAAGATCTCTTGATTGCGTTCCACGACGTGCAGGCTGTCCAAGCTGTCAAGGATCTCCTCCAGTCTGAGTACAGAATGGAAGATCTTGGTCCAGCTCGTGTCTTCCTGGGAATGGAGATTGAGCATGATCGTTAGTGTCGCACACTACATGTGCATCACGCTGGTTACGTCAGGACGTGTGGGGAGCGCTTTGCTGACTTGTTGGCCACAATCCCCTCTGCATCCATACCTATGACGCCCATTCGGCAGAGGCTCCTCACGTCAGCAAACCCAGATCGTCCAGGGGAGCCTATCGATGTCACGACATACCTTTGAGTCATTGGCTCCTTGATGTTCCTCGAAACCACGGCGCGCGCAGATGTTGGGTTTGATGTGAACTTCTTGTTGCAGTTCTCACAGCATCCGCACCATCTCCATCTGGAGCCTGCATTGCGTGTGGTGCAGTATGTTGTGTCTACCCCACGCTTGGGCCTGTCCTTTCACGCACAGCTCTCTCTTATTGTTGACGGATACACTGAAATCCATTGGGCCCATGATTGCGATGCGCGCAGCCGGTCCGGCTACATCTTCCTTGTCGGGAGTACGGTTGTCTCGTGCAAAAGTGGCAAGCAGGGTTGCGTAGCGCGGAGCTCAACTGAGGTCCAGTGTGTCGCATTGGGGGTTGGGGTCTGTGAGAGCATCTGGTTGTGCCGTCTCATGCAGTAGCTGTGCCTGCCGATCCGCTTCATCACCATCTTTTGCGACAATGAGAGCACGTGCCACATAGCAGAGCGTAATGGAATGTGTCACACACGCACAAAACACATCAACATTGAGAATCATTTTGTACGTGAGCACATTGAATGTGGCAATGCCTCTGTCGTGGGTTTTGACACGCGACAACAGCGTGCAGACTTCCTCACAAAAGCGTTGTGCAGCGGCAAGTTCAAGTTTGCGGTGCGCAATGTTGGGATTCTTGCACGTATTCCTGCTCCTACCTGAGTTGTACCCCGCTCTTGCTACTTCCTATCTCTGTAAGAAATTCTTGTGTGGGCATATCTGGTGCCCCTTGCCGTGTGTTGATGTTGCCGTCGTCTTGTGACCCTTGCTTGCTTGTGGTAACTGGCGTCTGCGGGTCATGGGGGAGTGTTGGTGTGCGAGTCACGGTGACCTCTAGACGTGTCTCCACGTCTCCCTGGTTTGCAGCAGACTACGTTGACAGTGTCAGCACCATTCGACGTGCCCTCATGTGCTCTCCAGAGTTTTCTCGGTGACCACCTCCCAGGGTCCATTTCCTCACTGGCACTATCTTTGCTCGTTGATGATCCAATTACGTAGAGTTTCTGATTATACACCTAACAATTCTTTTGTTTTGTCATTCAGACAACCGAGGAGCCTGTTTTTCTGTTGGATTCTCCTTTGTTGTTGTTTTGGAGCTTACAACTGGACTAGGCCATTTTCTCACCGGTTGATTGGAACTGTGTACCTTAGATGCACGCAAGTGGGTGAGACTGCATCTGCCCACTCGTTTGTTTGTTGTACTCTAACTTCTACATTTTCAAGTGTATTTTCACCATCTCTCTACCGTTGAAGCACCATTTTCTTCATTGCATTCTATCCAACATGCTCTCACATTGGACGTTGCTTTGGGGGATTCTCAATCCTCTCACCGCGACCTTGGAGAGAACTTCCTCGGCAGGAATGTCCCACCACCTCCTCCAGTACAAGTGGACAAGGACACAGTACATCGTAGAGGACATCCTCGCACATCAACAACGCACAAAAGAATATCGTGTCAAATGGCACGGCTACGACGCCACGCATAACAGCTGGGAACCTAACAAAAACATCCAAAACGTCGATCACCTGATCAACGGATGTAACCGTTGTCATTGGGCCTCATCTCTGTGTGCGCCAGGATGTCGCGGTTGAAAGGAGGGGAAGTGTTACGTACCAAATGTACATGAGTCCCTAATCTTTCCAAGTGGGTATTTCTATCATTACACAAACAGCCCATCGCGCGTCGAGACCTCGATTTTCACTCCGACGGTCGACGCCAATTCGGCCAAATGCTCTCACCCTCCAGCGAACCTTGTTACATTTTCTCGCAACTTTGACCACTTTCAAGAATGTACGGAAGAAGTGTCACGACCTTTTGGTTGACCTCTTGATGTATCAAGACACATCTAGATTTATAAAGATGCATCTTGCATCTTTGCTGTCAATCCTCAAAGTCCTCAGATTTCTCGACGGAGCTTCTCGAATCTGATCACTCACGATGCGACTTCACACGCGTCGCCCGACAATTGACCCAATGACCCCGACTGTTACGTACCAGACGTACACGAGACCCTCATCTTCTAGAGTGGGCATTTCTGTTATTACACACGCAGCTCATCGCCTCGCGAGGACTGTGATGTTCACTCCAAAGGCCGAGGGTAAACCAGCCAATTGACTCGTCCTTAGTGGATATTGTTGAACCTTCTGAGAACTTCAACCACTCTCGCAAACCTACGGACAGAAATGTCACAACCTTTCAGTCAACTTCTTGAAGACTCTCGAAAAATCTAGATTGATAAAGATGCATCGCACATCTTCAAGGTCGATTCTCGAATACCCCCAATTTCTCGGTGGACCTTCTCAAATTCGACCACTTACCACGTGGTTTGGCACGCCTCCCTCGACATACGGCCCAACTACCCCGACTACGCTTCATTTGCAACTCAAAACTCGTATATGTATGTTCAATCATTTTGACACTTGTCATCAAAGTACACTTACCGCTAATAATACGTTGCTCAAGTGTCCCAAGTTATAAATCGTATCTTGCCTCGCAACTTCTACCTGTTCACCATCTACGCTCCGTTTGGCATAACACTTGGTATCAGAGCGCAACGGTGCTGGAGAGGCATTTGACTACATTACCCATCCGGCGGACTACCTCACACAAGTCTTCAGCGCAACTCACACATCAAGACTCGCTCGCCTTACGTTGTAGTCACGAGCGCAACCGATGACCAGTAGCGGGTCTTCGGCGATGACTTCGGTGATGGAGGAGCACAACGTGTAGATGTACGCGAACCCTGAAGCAACAACAAAGGCTGGCGTAGCAGGATTCACGGCAGTTTGATCGGCCAAGTTTTACGAAGGGAACGAAAATTGGAAAACTCTTGAAATGCGACTTCAAACGTCGTTTGATTGAGGTTTTGGGTCACATCATCAACAAAGGACAAATTACCATGGATCCGAAACAAGTGGCAACAGTCGCTTATTGGCCGACGCCAACCAATGTTCCAGAAATTCAAGTTTATCACAGATTTTGCAATTGCGACCGGTGATTCTTCCAGGACTACGCGCAAGTGTCAGTGCCTCTTTCCGACCTCACTAAAAGCGAATAAGCAGCATTCACCGCTTTGCGGAACGCTCTAACCTCGGCGCCAGCCCTACAATTAGCCGATACAACGGTCGACTACATCATGGCTACGGACACGTCAGACCGAGCTATTGGCGCGATCCTCCTGCAAGACCACGGAAACAGCAAACAAGCGATCGCCTTCATGTCCAGAAAACTACGAGGACTGGAACTCAACTACGCGGTCCATGAAAAAGAGATATTGGCGGTCGTGTAACCTTTTCAAGATGTGGCGATGCTTCTTGGAGTTTCACCGATGCATCATGCGCACCGACCACCATGCACTGAAATATTTGAAGACGTAGCCGGATCTAAGTTGACGTCAATCCCGATGGATGGAGTCCAGGTTCGACTATGAAATCGAGTACCGTCCAGGCAAAACCAATCAGCCGCCGACCAATGGGTGACATGGTGACCCTACAGCTACAAGGAGACCCCTACCTTGAGCGATTATTCGCACGAGGCTACGACCAGCACGCCGGATATAATTAAACCAAATTTTGGTTTGACGCACCCTACTGGCGACGTCGCTTCACTCGCCAAGTAGTCGTTCCCCCGAACGACGAACTCCGCCAAATGTTGCTCGAAGAATGCCACGACACCAGACCAAGTGGACACTTTGAAAAGGACAAGACGCTAAAGAAGCTGGTGAAGAACTATTGGTGGGACAAGATGCAATCCGACGCGACCAACTTCTGCAAAACCTGTGATACCTGTCAGCGAGAAAAATCTCGTCGCACGAGGCCACGTGGATTTCTACAGCCACTCCCTGTTCCGACAGAACAATGGGCAGACATCTCCATGAACTTTGTCACTGGATTACCAGTCACACCCGAGGGATATGAAGCCATCCTCGTGGTTGTCGACAGTCTTTCCAAAATTTCCCACTTCATCCCGACAACGACCAGAGACACCACCAAAGAAACAACAAAACTCTTTCTAAACAGTAATGTACGGCTACGC
The DNA here is from genome assembly GCA_023375785.1 of Penium margaritaceum. NCBI lineage: Eukaryota > Viridiplantae > Streptophyta > Zygnematophyceae > Desmidiales > Peniaceae > Penium > Penium margaritaceum. The sequence continues at coordinate 105,554 of SZWC01005796.1, read as the reverse complement.
GGCGTACCGAGAACCATCACGAGCGACACAGACGGTCGATTTACTAGCTGTTTTTTGCGCGAACTGATGACTTGCTACGGAAGCAGAGCACAACTTTCGACCGCGTTTCATCCTCAAACCAACCTTTAAACCAAGCAAGCAAATCAAACGCTCGAACAACTGCTTCGAACACAATGCAAAACCTCATGGGACGAATTGGGCATAAAAACGTCCAACCGCCAAAATTGCACATAATTCGGCAGTGTCCACTACTGTAGCGGGAGGGCCGGTTCGGCCCTCCCTCCTCGCTGATGCAAGGGGTGGTTGCGCACCACCCCTCGCGTCAGCGAGGGCTGGCCCGGCGGCCAGCAATTTGCTGGCCGTCAGCGAGGGCTGGCCCGGCGGCCAGCAATTCGCTGGCCGTCGGCCAGCAATTCGCTGGCCGTCGGCCAGCTCCCCACCGGCCGGCCAGCCGCCAGCCGCCGATCGCGGCCTCAGCCGGATCGGCGGCTGGGAGGCCACGAGGGCCTCGAGGGCGAGGCCTCGTGGCCTCGTGCCCTCGTCCCCCCTCGTCCTCCTTGTAAACGAGCAAGAGAGGACGTGGGATAGGAGGAGCGAGGGGGAGGTCGAAATAGCTGGCGCGAAATCGCCAGCGTGCCTCGCACGCGACGATTTCGCGCCAGAACGACAAAAAGAAACTCGAAGTTTGTTTATGACGAACTTCGACGTAAAACAAACGGAATAACTCGTGCGAACACACGAGTTCGAGGTAAAAACCCCCGGTTTGGGTCCCAAAACCAGGGGTTTGGTTAAAAACGGAAATGGGCCTCCGGAGACTCGAAATATTCGAGTCTCCCTGCTCTGGGTCGTTGATGACGATTGCCCCTCAGTCTTGCGAAGGGGGTAAACCCCTGACGCGGACTGAGAACGCCATTCTGCGAAATCCGACGACGACTTCAGAGCAGGAGCTGGAGACTCAGCCCGTTACAGTGGTTCTCAGAGCGAGACGACCCTCGCGACCAAGGGTTCGACGGAAACGGCGGCTACGACATAGATAAAACGCCGCCGGCAGCTGCAAGCAGCAGCAGAAACGCCAGAAGGGACTACGGCATCAATACTTCACGGATTGAAGCACCGTAAAGTGCGTTGCAGAGCTGGAAAAAAATCCTACTTGTTGCAGCCACTTCCTTCCAGCCTCTTCACACTTCCAGGGGCTTGGAGGATTTTTGTGGGGCGGGTTGGGGAGTTCCCACCTCTAAAACCTCAAAATCCTCCTCGTTTTCAAGGCTCCTTCGAGCCTCCTTCATCCAAAAATTGGGACAGCGTCCCCCCCAAGATTAGGGACTCTCACGACATGAGAGCACCCTAAAAAGAAGGAGGGTGACAACTTGGGGACTTTTGGCGGCTCCCCCAACGCCGCCGGCTCAAGGAGGACGCCGCCAAGGGGCGCAAGACGCGCAAAGAAGACTCAAGAGGAGGCCAAGGAAGACAAGAAGACAACAAGACAAGAAGACAAGTAGTGTTTTGTTCTAGACCTTGTACTTGCTTATCTTCTTGCTCTTTGTCTTAGTTTTGTGAGCGGTACTCACAATTCTTGTTACTTCCTTGTATTTTGATTTTCTGTTTTCCTAGATCCTAGTTGCTACCAAATGCCGTGAGTCACGGCCTAGGAGAACTAGCTTGTAAACCCACAACCTTGTGCCGATGTGGCGGCCTAGGAAAATAGAAATATAAATTGAAATTGCCTCACCGATCGTGAGAGCAACACCTTAGGAGGCGATTCCTCCTCGTTGTGGGGTGATCCTCACAACAACCTTCACGTGCTAGTTGCACGAGCGACGGGATGGCAAGTGCCGGACCGTCTAAGACCAACAAGGACAAGGTGGTGACGGCGTCACCACGAGCTCTCGGCGGACTCCAAGTTTTGGGAGCCGCCGCCGCAAGCACGGTTGCCAACCCAAAGGCAACCGTACCGCCAAGGGCAACCCCACCGCCTAAGGCAACCGACGCTAACCTCGGCGACACCGAGAAGCGTGCGGAGGCCGCAAAGGTGCTCGACGAGCACGTCGATGCGCACATGGGCGACCCCCATGAGACGGACGACGCGATGGAGGAGGATCTTCCGGAGGAGGACCCCGACAAAGAGCACGACGTCGACGGTGGCGAAGGCGACAAGGATCGTGACCATCGCCATCGTCGTGCAACGAACTCGAGCCGATTGCTCGAGAAGGGCAAGACGCTCGCCGCATCGCCTGAAGCTGCCGACGGCAGCGAGACTGCCGAAAGCAGCAAGGGCGTCGAAAGCAGCCACACGGGACGTTCCCGCGAGAACGAGCCGGACGACGTTGCCGCGAAGGCAATTCGCGATGACCGTCGTAGGCTCGCGGAGTTTGCTGCCGAGGCCGCAGGCCGACTCAAGATCACCACCGGTGGTGGAGATACGGCGCCACTCGGAGGAATGGGGGCGGACCCTCCTTCCTACGATGCGGCCGCAATGGGGCAAGGCAGCGCCCACTCGAGCGTCGTCGCCGACGACAGTCTCCTCCGAAAGGTGGGNCTCCTTGGAGGCGTGTACGCGAACCGTACCCTCTTGCAGTGGGTAAGGGTGCACGGACAACGCGAGGCCCTGGAGGCTATCGCCGATGCTCTGACGACATCAGAGCTCAAGTTCGCGTTCGCCAACCTGTTGGCCCACGTCGGGCAGAGCATCACGGACCTTGACCGTGATCGCCAGCTGCAGCGCCTCGCCACCCACGATGCAAGCCGCCGATGCAACGACCTCGACAAGGCGTTGCAGAGCGTGACCCAGGTGCGGATGCAGCAGCAAGTGCAGCGTGCCGCAGCTGCGGAGGCCACTGCCGGCGGCAGCGACGACTTGCCTACCTCGACGACTTCGGGGTC
>SZWC01005796.1:54198-72340 GCA_023375785.1 Penium margaritaceum | reverse complement strand
CACTGGCGGTGCCAGGACCCGGGTCTCGACCGCTACGAGCAATCCAACACAATAGCATCATCATCCAAACACAGGATCATGGGAGGATCTCCTCGTAACACGGGTGCAACGCACCACGTGTCCGGGTCTCGACCAACGGCTCGCATGCACATGCTACACACAGTATAGCCACACACAAGGACACACGATCACATGGTCTCCTCGTGACACTGGTACAACGCACCAAGTGTCCGGGTCTCGACCAACAGGGTGCTACCATGTACATGTAGCTGTGTAGGCACGCAACATGAGCCACACGCGGGATGCTATAGATGGTCACAACAGAGCACGGACCTCGCCATGCATCTCCCATGACGTCGCGTCAGGTCGATGTCCACACAACACTCCCCCTGGGCAGATGAACCTGGCAGTGATGTCCTCGATGGAGATACATATCGTAGCTGAACAGATCCTGGGCGAGGAGTCATGTGGTGTATCCATCATGTAGAGATAGCTCCTCTTGTCACGTGCGAGTCGACTCCCTCCCTCAAAGACGAAGTGGTGTCTCCGGCTACGACTCCTCACGTGAATCTGTATCACCTGGGGTATACCAGTCCTCGCATGACTGCCAAGGGTCCCAACTCACAGTCTCTCCTGCCTCCGCACTGCCGCGATGCATCTATGTACGCCGGAGGAACGGGAATGGGCGAGCAGTACGCGTGCGTGGATGAAGTGGCGGAGCTGGCCTCCGATACGGGATAGGACACCCTGAGACGCAAGGGTGTACTGCCAGAAGAGGAGAGCTGGAACGATGAACCGGATCACCACTCGTGGATGAAGATGAAGATGGGGCAGGTGAGTCGGGTGGATGAAGGTGCGTGACAACAGCAGAAGAAGGAGGAGCGATGATGGGGTTGACAGGAGCCGGGATGGCGGAAGCCGAAGGCACGCTCAGCATCACTGCTGCTGCCGGAAGGCTCCTGCCGATACCAGTGATGCTGCCCTCCTCTGAGAATCGCTCACGCGCTGCCACCATCTCCCGCTGTAGCATGACTACACGCTCCTGCAGATCAGCATAATCTGCCTCGGACATGTCGAGGTGGCCCATGTCGACCTGGTGTAGAATAAACTCTGCCTCACTAGATGCTGCAGATGCAAACTCCACAACTCGTGAGTACAGTGCCATCTGCATCTCTGCTATTGAAGACGATAGAACTGGTGCTGCTGCATCCTCCTGGGGGTCAACCAAGCTTGCAATGTGCTGAGACGCTGGAACATCGGATGCAGCTACAAGTGTTGCATCCACATCACAGCTCGTGTCTGTCATGCGAGGAGTGAGCGGTCGCATGTCGAGAGAGAAGGAGGAGGAGTCGTCAGAGTCCGTAGAGCATGTGGAAACGTCGCCCGTGCAGGTACTACCACTTTCGGCGTCGATGTGATCGGTAGGGTCACCAACAGGTGATACCGAGGGGGAAGAACTCAGCTCCTACTGACGAGGTGACTCCATCTGCATGTATGGATCTGCTCCGATATCCTCCACTGCCGCCGTAATGGACATAGGTGTACAGGGATCCGGCTCAACAATGTCCGTCAAGGCGACCAACAAGTGCAGCTGACGCTCACGCAATGTCTCGCCGGGAAGGCTGGTCGCTACCACCTGCTCGATGATAAAGTGAGGACCATCATCTGACTCCGTCATGTATGTCACTGCTCCGTGTGTACGGGAACCTGGAGGCTGTGGGAACCTGGACGACTCCTCACGCTGAAGCTGGTCCTCAGGTAGCGCAGATGAGGCGATGGAGCCTGCTGTGTCTGCTGCAGCTTATGTCCCGGCGACATCTCTGAGAATTGATGCTCTCAAGAACGCCTCAACCTCTAACAGACCAGCCGGTCGACTCTGCTCATGTACAGCGACCGCTGTCGGGCTTGTATGAGTCCCGTGCGCCAACGTCCCCGGAAATCCGTATGGGACATCCCGATCCGCACAATACTCCTCTGCTGCCGCCAGGTCGCTACTGATCAGAGTCGTGAGTGGCATCACCAAGGCACGTGAAGCCTGCCCTCCTCGTGATGCAACCTGCTGCTGCAAAATGTCTGGCTGCTGCCCCAGCGTAGATTTTGACCTCGATGACATGCAAGTCCCAAGTACTCCAACATCCGCCGGACTCGTGTGAGTCGTCTGCACACTCTCCCCCAAAAGTCCTGGGCCTCCACCGGACGGAGCCGCGAGTGGCACCGTCCAGGGACGCCGTGCCTGCACTCCTCCTGAGGTAACCTGCTGCTGAAGAACGTCCGGCTCCTGTCTCAGCGTGGATGTCGATCTCGATGACACACATATCTCCTGCACTGGAACCTCCGTCGGGCTCGTGTGAGCCTGCTGCACAAACTCCGCCAAAAGTCCGCAAGAGGTATCCTGATCCGTACGGGACCCATGTGCCACCGCCGAGCCGCCACTGGTAGGAGCCGCGAGTGGCACCGCCGAGGGACGCCGGGCCCGCACTCCTCCTGCACAACTTGCTGCTGTAGAAGATCTGGATCCAGCCCGGATGTGGAAGTCGAGCTCGATGATACGCAAGTCTGCACCATGACCTCCATGGCAGGATCAGACTCCACGTCATGTACTGCCACCCTGTCATCTACATCTGCCTCGGATGACGCTAAGGCACGGCGGGACGGCGGGGGTGCGGCTACTGTCGCTACGGGCGTAGGCACTGTCTGATGACCACACTCCCCCTCGACAGGTACAGCAATGGAAGCCAAGGAGGTGGAGGATGTATCGAAACCGGCGCGAGCACGGCGTGCGGAGCGCTGACGCCGACGTCGCGGGGCCCCTCGACTGGAACGACTGCATGAAGACATGTCATCGCGAGGTGGCGTCGTGGTCACAACAGAGTCGAGGATCGAAAGGATGGAGGCAGCCTGAGACTCGCTGGCAGGTGTGGCTAAAGGTACACCATCGGATGAGGAAGGAGGAGAGGATGGAGGAGATGTGATCGAAGAGGCCGTCGACGAACGAGTAGCAGAAGCACGCTCAGTGACCACAAGGTCACAGAGCCGCTGCACCGTCTGCCGGAGGCCGTGGATCTCAGCGAATATGCTTGCCAGAGGTCCAGCTAGGGGATCTACCAACGCCGGTAGATCCGTATGCTGTGGAGGACGCAGGCTCGGATGAGGCTGTAACCAAATTGGATGCCAGCCGGGAGGGCGCGTCCAACAGTGACGCCAACCATGACGTCCATCACCACAGTAGTAGCAGGCAAATGCGCAGGACGCCTGCTCAGATGTCCGCGCACTCATCTCGTGCGCTGGACGATGGATAGGTGCCGAGGGCACCTACTCCCGGTGGTAAACACCAAGCCACGGGAGAGAATGAGGCCCGTAGGTACTATCACTCCTGGAGGTCACAGCGTCCGTGTCAGCAAACGTGACCAGACGGGAAGAGTTGCACTACCACAGCACACCCGAAGACGAGAGTCTGACTAGCCGCGGTGACCAATGCTGCTGCCACGAATGGAGCGAAGACTGCTCCAAGACGAGAAGGGGTGGCGGCTGCAGGTGTGGCTGCTGCTCCAAGCGGTAGACGACCCAACCCTCGGAGACGGTAAGAATCGAATCCGCCGTCGATCCCACGGGGTGAAGTGCGCGCACCAACCCACGGGCCCCAGGGAGACGCCAGTCCAGGACACGTCTCGAAGTGGAAATAGCCACCGGCGCACAAGCCGTCGTCAGTGGGGAAGGACGAAGTAGAAACGTAGTTGCAACTGCCCCTCACTAAGTAGTCGTTGCAACTCCACCCGCCACCGCTATGGCTGCGACGAAAGCTGCTGCTGCTGGGGCGGTAGTATTTGGACGATTCCCCATTTTTTTTCCGGCCGCTTTTTAAGTGTGTCGTGTCCGCACCCACCACCCCCCCATTTTTTTCTTGTGATCCCCTCTTCTCGCCTTCATCCCTCGGGTTTTTTTTCTTCTTTTCTCTTGTCCACTCGTTGAAAGGCGTACCCATTTCTGTGTTTTTATTACTCGCCCCCCCTCTTTTTCTCGATTGCCCGGATGGTGGGAGAATGGAGAAAATAAGGAGGGGGGGGAGTGTCCAGCTTGTCCGGTACTCCCTCCCGTGCACTATTGCTCGCTCGCTCGCTGAGCGAGCGAGCGAGCGAGTGGGCGTGTGGGGGGGAGGAGGGAGCAAAGGGCGAGGGGGGGGGGGGTCCTGTCCGCCCCTCTGACCCGGCCCCTCCGTCGGTCGGCCGACGGGGCCGACGGGGCCGAGGGGGCCCGCGAGGCCGACGGGCCCCCTCTGAAGGGCCCCTCGGGGGGGCTCAGCACGGCCCTCCGAGGGGCCCCCTTCAGAAGGGGAGAAAGGAGGGAGAGGGGGGGTGGCAAACGGGGTCGACAGGCCCCCTCAGAAGCCCCCCCCTTCAGAGGAGGGCTGCGAGGCCCTCCTCGCAGCGGCAGCAGCAGCTGCAGCGGTAGGTGCAGCTGTTGCGGATGCTGCTGCTTCAGCTGCTGCTGCTGCTGCTTTGCGCAGCAGCTGCTGCCACTGCTTGCTGCTGCTGATCTAGTGCTGCCCTCCTTTTTTTTTTTTGCTTTCGCTCTGCACGCTGTTGCACGCTGCTGCTACTGTTACTGCTGCTGCTGCTGCTGTTGCCGCCGCTGCTGCTACTGCTGGTGCTGCTGCTGGTGCTGGTGCTGCTGGTGCGGCTGCTGCTGCTGCGTAGCTGGTTCCTGCTGCACGCTACTGCTTCTGCTCGTTGCTACTGCTCGCTGCTGCCACTGTTGCAAGCTGCTGCTGCGTCGCTGCCGCTCGTGCACGCTGCTCCTGCCAACGCGTGCTACTGCTGCTAATGGTGTTGCCGCCGCAGTCGCTAGTGCTGCTCTGCTCGGCTCACTGCCCCTATGGCGTTCACGTGTAGTCGTTTTGCGCTCCCTCACGCTGCTGCCGGCGTTGCGCCACGTGGCGCGTTCTCTTTGCGTTCCGCCCATTGCTGCTGCTTCTGCTGCTCACACGCCCCCCTTGTGCTCTGATACCAAATTGGAAATAACTTTTAGGGCATGCAGGCCCATGCAAAAACGAACATGAGCTCTGTGTGCGAGTGCGATGCAAGACGGCAAGAATTTGGCTAAGTCTGGAATGCTGAATATAAAGAACAAGGAGAGTTTACAAATGAGCCCATAGCGGGCTTATACAGGGGCGCAGGCAGCTAACCGCACCGGGCCCCGTCACCCCTGCTGAACCCAAATGAGTCACCAGGGAGAACACACTGCATACACCACGAGAGCAACAAAGGTGGTCTCCTCGAGGCACCGGAACAGCTCTCCGAGTGCCCGGGTCTCGACCACCGAGAAAATATGAGCAGTGTCAAAAAATCTCGCAATCAACGTCCAGACATCACAGACGGCTTTCCGAACATCGAAAGCCTCACAACAGCCAACGGGTCTCCTCGTCGCACCAGTATAGTCAACCGGGTGCGCGGGTCTCAACCCACCGAGAAAACTCTCCTGCCTCTTGGCAAGCCCACATGGCTGCCGGAACGCATCGACCGCGTCTCGCCGGCGCTGTCGTAGGTGCTGGAGAAGTCTCGGTGCAGTCCGGAGGCCCATCGTGTCGTCACGCCCTCCTCTGCCATACACCCCGAATGTGGGTATATCGGTAAACTAGCAGTGTCGGTCGTGACGGGTGGAAGCCACACAAACCAATAGCACCACCACTGAATCAAAGCTATTCGAGTTTGACCTCAAGAGACGTCAGAACATGTCACTAGGTGTCCAGGTCTCGGCCACATGCAAGCTACACTACACATGACAAAGCGAATGGGAAACTAGGCAGCAAGTTGGGGCAGCAGCGTTGTTGATTCAGCGTGCGGGCTTCAATACTCACTCCTTAAGTCTGCTGCCCCCTCAGTCTGCTGCTCTACCGACCAAGTCTGGAAGCTCTGGGTTTGTTACTGAGAAATGCGCGCGCCATTGTTAGCGCTAGAAAGCAGCTGAAAACAGAAAGTGATTGATTAGGAATGAAGAATGAGCAATAATGCGAGATCCCTCCAAGTTCTAGCTCCCCCCCACAAGTGTAGAACTNTGTCCAGGTCTCGGCCACATGCAAGCTACACTACACATGACAAAGCGAATGGGAAACTAGGCAGCAAGTTGGGGCAGCAGCGTTGTTGATTCAGCGTGCGGGCTTCAATACTCACTCCTTAAGTCTGCTGCCCCCTCAGTCTGCTGCTCTACCGACCAAGTCTGGAAGCTCTGGGTTTGTTACTGAGAAATGCGCGCGCCATTGTTAGCGCTAGAAAGCAGCTGAAAACAGAAAGTGATTGATTAGGAATGAAGAATGAGCAATAATGCGAGATCCCTCCAAGTTCTAGCTCCCCCCCACAAGTGTAGAACTTATTACTCAGCTAATCAGCCAATCAGAAAATAGTCCTAGACCTATTTTCTGGGAGGCAGGGTTTTCTCGGTGAGCACTGCTAGACGACCGACAGCCCAAAAACCCGAGCTGAGAATATGCAAGAAAGCTTCCTACCAACACACCCGTTGACCAGGCGTCAGTGCTTGATCAGACGGTGACGACAGTCACAAGTCATGCACGCAACGGCAAGAGTTTGGCTAGGGGACACAAGGCAAAGTGTCTGAATGCTTCAATAGCATTTGCAGAGAGAGATGACAAATGACAGGTCCATGGCATAAACATCTGCCGCGGCGCACAGCGGGTGTCGCACGCGGCGGTCCAAGAGCTGTCCTAAAACCGGCCCAAAACCACTGGTTTTGGTCATAACTCTGCGCACACATGTCAGAATGCTACGCCGTCTGAACCTAGATGTGCAGGACCACAAGACGGACAATACGACTGGTCACATGTATACATCCATCATCAGACGGTGAACACGCAATGCAAAAACATGCAAATCGGGCTCATGGCTAGTCCGCCGAAAAACTCTTGCAAGCTGTAGAAAAAACAGCAGGAAGTCCCGGCAGTGTCCGGGGCTCTGAAACGGTAGTCAGTTAGCTCCACGCTGGTAGTCCGCCACCAGTCGTCGCACCGGTGTCACCAGGGCCCGCCTCAGGGATCTGCACGAGTATGGACACGGCCGAGTGGTCACAGTAGACTGTACAACAACGTCAGAAATCACAACACTACTCCATGACCCGATGGTACGCATGTCCATACACGTGCAACACTCGGACGAGTACAATGTGTGTAAAACAGATGGGACACGGACACACATCCCACACTCAATCACTCTCAGGCATGGGGCGAAGCCGAACAGAATGAATGGCCACCAGAAACTTTCCGCGAGCTAGTGCCTTCGTCAAGAAATCAGCACGCTGCATGTCGGTGCCAACCCACATGACGTAGATCACGTGTTGCTCCACCAGATCACGCACAAAGTGATGCTCAACCGCAATGTACTTCATGCGAGCGTGAAAGACACCAGAGTTCTCTGCAATGGCGAGAGCACTCTGGTTATCGCAGCGAAGCACAATGGCGGGTACTGACTGACCAAGCTCAAGAACCTGGCGCTGCAGCCATACTGCCTATGCAGCCCCTGCGCCCAAAGCAACGTACTCTGCCTGTGACGAGCTGCGTGCGATGCAGCCTTGCTTCCCGCTATGCCAAAACAGAGCGGTACCGCCGAGCAGGAACATGTAGCCATTACGGCTGCGTCCATCCGGGCTCCAGGCCCAGTCGCTGTCAGTGTAGCCGTCAAGGACCATCAAACACTACCGACGAAAGCAGAGTCCGAGGTACGGTGTGGAGACCACGTACCGTACCACTCACACAGGCACGTGAAGGGCTCTGGCACGTGGAGCTTGCGAGAACTGAGCGAGGAGGTTAACAACGAAAGCGATGTCAGGACGTGTGGTAGTGGCCGAGTACATCAGAGATTCGATGAGACGGATGTACAAGATCACGTCAACTGTCTCCCCCAGCAATGTGGGATCATCCACCTTCAGGGCATCCTGCCCATCAGGTGTAAGAGGCGTGGAAGCGGTGGGCACTGCACCAAGGAGGTCGCTGAAACGCTCCCCCACGACTCGTGCGTATCGGGCCTGATGCAGCAACAGTGTCCGACGTCTGCGATCTCGCACGATCTCCATACCAAGAAACATCAATGTAGGACCGAGGTCCTTCATCCTGTAGGTAGTCTTAAGGATAGCCTTAGCCTCCTTCACGGCCTGTAAGGACGGAGACGCGATCAAAAGGTCATCGACATAGACCAGGATGGCGGTGAATCACTCGGGTGTCGGTAGGATGAAGAGAGAGGGATCTGCCTCGCTCCGTACATATCCCGCACGAGTCAAACTACCGGTGATCTCCCGGTTCCAACACCGCGGAGATTGCTTGAGGCTGTACAAGGACTTGTGCAAGCGCCAGACCTTGTCACCGTCCTCAAAGCCTGGTGGCTGAGCCACGTAAATCTCCTCATCCAAAGAGTCATGGAGGAACGCATTGTTCACGTCCATCTGGTGCAGTTCCCAGTCATGTTGAGCCACTACACCAAACAGAGCTCGAGCTGAGGTCATGCGGCCGACAGGGGCAAAAGTGTCAATGTAATCGACGCCCTCAATCTGAGAGTACCCCTTGACGACCAAGCGGACCTTGTAGCGTTCCAGTGAGCCATCCGGCTTCACTTTCTTGCGAAAGACCCTCTTGACCTGAATAGCCTTCCTCCCGGGCGGAAGGTTGACAAGCTCATAGACTCTATGCTCTCGGAAAGCGCGAAGCTCATCCTTGCAGGCAGCGTGCCAAGCATCAGCATTCTGTGATGAGAGAGCTTCCCTCAGGCTGCCCGGGTCGGACGCCATAGAGGGAGAGCTCTGCGTGGCAAGGGCACATGCATCGGTGCTAGGCCTGACGACCACAAGATGAGCTGCTACATCACAAGCGATATGGAACTCGTGAGTGACAAGATCGTGCCCTACGAGGCACGCTGGATGTACCTCTGTGATTTCAGTGCGGACACTCAGGCCTAGGGCCTTTGTGCCGGGGTCACCACTCGCGATGCTACGAGTGGGGCGCCTGGGAGCGGGGCCCGACGCTCGCTGAGCTCCGGAATCCAGTGGTCGAAGATGGCCACCGGGCTCACGGGAGTAACCAAAGCTCGAGGGGCGTACCTTAGGCTCAGGGATAGGCACGACCACAGCTGGTGGGGACTGAGGCAATGCAGGTGATGCCGTGCGAGGAGATGCGTGTCTGGGGGACACGGGGCTGGGTGTGACAGCTGGAGCAGGCAAGACTACCCTGACACAGAGGCAGGAGTGCCAGGAGGAGCAGATACGGGAGTAGGCGAGACTGGACCAGACACATAAACATGAGTGCCAGCAGACGCAGGTACTGGCATAGAAGTAGGCGCGGGAACAGAAGCAGGGGCACCTGTGGGGCGTGAAACAGGCTGTACGGGCGAGGTCTCTGGACCGACGGCGATGATTGCCGGGTCATCAAGGGTCGGAGACCGAGAGGTGAAGGGGGCTGGAACGGACACATCAGCCTGGTGAGAGGTTCTTGCTGGCGTAGAAGTCTCCCCCATCCACCGAGAACCCTCACAGGTAGGGACATGTGTGGCGGAGAGTGCCGTGATCGAAGTCAGGTCACGGTAGGTGAGAGACTGGAAAAAGAGCGCGTCGCGTGACTCAATGACGCGACGACGAGTAGGGTCCCAGAAGCGCCAGGCCTTCGACCGCGGGGAAATGCCTACGAAGGCACACAAGCGGGCCCGAGGTGAGACCTTGGACCCCTACTGGTCCTCGATGTACCAAACGGAGGCCAGGGATCCCCAGACGCGAGCGAGATGAAGGTCAGCACGGTGTCCAAACCAGAGCTCATACGGTGTAATGTGGTCCGGAAGCGGACCGTGCGGGAGGCGGTTCCAGACCCAAGTCATGTAGGCAAAACCCTCAAAGACAAAGGACTCGTGAATACCGCACTCAGAACGCATAGCGCGGACCGCATCCTCCATGGTGCGGTTCCAACGCTCGGAAACACCGTTCTGCTGAGGGGTAGCAGGAGCGGAGACCTGGTGAAAAATCCCGTGCTCAGCAAAGAACCCGTCCATCTCGCCAAGGAACTCAGCGCCGCGATCCAAGCAAAAAGTATGTAGCGTGTGACGGGTCTGACGCTCAGCCATCACTAGCCTGAGTCGAACCGCAAGGGCGGCGTCGCTCTTCTGACGCAGGATGTAGACCCACCGCATCCGGGTAAAGTCATCAGTCAGAGTTAGAACATACCGGCCCCGATCAGATGGGGACTTGACCGGAAGAGGACCGAGAAGGTCTGAGTGAAATAGCTCGAGAGGCCAAAGCGCTCGGGAACGAGAGTCAGGGTAGGTGCATCAGTGCATCTTCCCCTAAGCGCAAAAAAGACAGTCGGTCTTGGGCGGCTTCTCGAAAGAAGTCGCGTCAAGACCGAGAGCTGGCTGTGTCCGAATGAGCTTTGACACAGTATCGGAGCCCACATGACACAGACGGCGATGAAGCAACTGCTGGTGTTCCGGAGACAGAACACCAGTGACAAAGACCCGACCGGAGGAGGAAGGGGAGCAAGGGGAGGAGGTCCGAGAGACGCGATACAGATCATCTACCACTGAGGCACGAAGGACAACGCTGCGAGTGTCAGTAGTAGTCACAGTTGCTGAGTCTGTGGTATGCTCCACAGAGAGATCCATCACTGTGCAGGCACGCACAGAAAGCAGGCTAAGCTCAAGATCAGGTACAAACAACAGGTCAAAAAGGTACAAGGGGCCAGACGGACCGTCGAAACATACAACCCCAACACCATGGACTGGCAAGGATTGACCAGAGCCTGTACAGACGGAACGGGCAGACGTGACAGGACCGAGAACAACAAAATCACTACGACGACACGTCATGTGATGAGTGGCACCAGAATCGATGATCCAAGTGCCACCGGAGTCACGACTGGTGGACGTCACTGTACATCGGGCAATGGAACACTCGGCATTAGAGGGACGCTGAGCCGTCAGTGGGGAGGAACGACGTAGGGCACAAAGATGGGACTCGTGAACCCAATCGGTGGAGTCAGGCCCATCATCATCACATGCTGACTGTGCTCCCCCACACGTGTCGTCACGACCCACAGGAATGGACAGAAAGACAGTCTGTGGACCACCCAACGATGACAACACACTCGCACCTCCTTGAAAGCGGAGCGCCAGAAGGTGTCGGAGCTCAGCGATGGTGCGATCGCGTGTGTCCGGATCACTGCTACTTGCCGGTGAGGAAGCGAGAACAGCTGCAGTCGTGGCCGCCACACGTCCGGCGGATGGCGAGGATGACATGCTGGACGTGGAGCAGAGGGCGTGTGCACCCTCGAGCCCACGAGTAATTCGCGCCCAGTCGAGCGGCTGCTGGCACTCGGTGTAGCGATGGGCGCCTCCACAGTTGTATTAGTGAACAGAACGTCCACTGCTACCACTAGATGACGACTGCTGCTCTCATTGCTGCTGACCTCATCCACGCTTCCCCTTCTTCTTCTTCCCCTGAGCTGCTGTTGCAACACCCTGTGTCTGAGTGGGTGTGGGCGGGGCCAAAGAGGAGGAAGATGAGGACGTGATGGAGGATGAAGAAGGAGACTACAGGAGGGAAGATGGTGGTGATGCGATGACTGCTGCAGCAAGAGAAGTCTCCTGGTGGGCCACGGCTGCCTCGCGGGCTGAAGTCACCTGGAGGAAGAGCTGATGCGCCCAGGGGAGAAGCTGCAGAGTGGGTGAAAAGGGCTCGAGGACAGCGTCATCGTACCGTGTGAAGATATCAGTGTACTCAAGGCGAACTCCGAGCATCATCGTACGGAGCGCCCACAGCTGTGTGCCTCCTGAGGTCCCAAGGCGCGTGTAGATGCGCATGGCGCGTCGCCAGTAATCGGCTGCAGGATCTGCAGGCCCCTGACGGAGAGAGTGGAAGGCACGAATGTGTGCTGCACGAGTGGCGTGTGTCTCTACGGCCAGCAAGGATAAGGCCAGATCCCAACCTCCGCGTGGATCGGCGCCGATGCCTGTGCCGGCCTCGCCAAGGAAGGGACGGAAATCGACGACGGTCTCGCGTGGCATGGCATAAAGGAGTCCGCACATCGCACTGGCTGCTGTCAGCACCTGTGCTGGATCTGTAGGCTGATACGGGCTGTGGTAGTAGGGCCACACTCCCTCCGAAGTAGCCCAAACCTGAAAGAGGACCTCCCAGTAGTCGAAGCCGTCCTCACTAATGTACCGTGGAGGTGGTGTCTCAAAGTCCTTAGGTTGCCGCTCCGTGGGGAGAGCAACCACAGGCTGAGGAGGACGAGAAATGGGGAAGACTCCTGGAAGGGGATAGTCACCAGGATAGTCGGGTGACGATCATATCAGAGGAAACCGAGGAGATCTGGTGCCCGTCTGCAGTTGACGGAGGCGCTCCTGAAGAACTCGAATCTCATGATCCAGGGAGTCACCTATGATGCCTGGCATGAATGGGTTATCATCTAGGAGGTCAGGAGGTGGTGGGTCAGGTCTACCTCCTGTCACGGGTGCCTGAGCCGATTGCTGTGTAGAGATCGCAACGCCGGTAGCTCCCTTGGAAACCTGCAGTGGGACCGTGGACTGGGCACGCAGAAGCTCAGTCAACGTGCGGATGGCATCAGTCTGCTCCCGCTGTAGGCGACGCATCTCATCCTGCTGGCTTTGCAGGTCCTCAATGGCCTGCGAGCGTGGGATCAGGACCCCAGAAGAAGAGGAGGGATCACCAGTCCCCTCCCCCTTGTTGTTAGACGAGTTCATGTTGCCTCTCAGCATGGGTCGACAGGTCAGGTTTGTCAGATTTCAAAAGCGTCAGCGTTTCTCGACGAGTTGAGACGCTGGCAACTTTTGACTGTCCGGCCAAAATTTTGGCTAAGTGTGGTGCTCACGTCAGCAGGTGGTTGCTGATGTCAGCACGACATGATGACATCAGCAAGCAAAATTGCTGACTTCAGCTCGCCTCCCTCCTTTTTTTTCCTCCTCTCGTGGTTCTGCGTGAGCGTGCAGGTGCTCCGCGGTGGTTGCGCGGAAGCTGCGCAGCAGCTTCCGCTCAGCAGCTGCTACAACTGTGCTGTCAGCTAAAGCAGTAGCTGCGTGGCTGCGTGCGGAGCAGCGGCTACGCAATGTCACTGCTGCTGTTGCGTGCCACGGCTGCTTCTCGCTGCCGCTACCACGCGCTGCTGCTGCTGCCGCTGTTGCGTTGCTGTTGCTATAGCTGGTGCTGCTTTGCTACTGCCGTCGCGACTGCCGCTGCTCCTGATGCGCTGCTGATGCCACCGCTGCTGCCGTCGCTTCTGCAACCGCTACTGCCGCCGCTGCTGCCGCTGCTGCCGCTGCTCTGCTGTCGCCGCGGCCGCCGCTACGGCTGCGGACGGCGGTTGCATTTGCTGTAGCCGCCACGCGCTGCTATAGCTGCTGCTACGACACTACTGCTGCCGCTGCTACTGCTCTTGCTTTGCTACTGTGCTGTTGCTACCACGGTGGCAACGTCGCTGCTACGGTCTCCCGAGATGGGTGTGGGCTGCGTCGACGGCAACCGGCTGTCTCCGACAGGCCCCAGTGGATCTGTTGCAGCGGTGACTCTCGCTGCTGCTGCTGCTCTGTTCCATCTCTGCTGTACAGCTCAGTGAGAAGTGTCTCACCGCTCTGATACCATGAGAATATGCAAGGAAGCTTCCTAGCAACACTCTTGTTGACCAGGCGTAAGTGCCTGATCAGACGGTGACGACAGTCACAAGTCGTGCACACAACGGCAAGAGTTTTGCTAGGGGACACAAGGCAAAGTGTCTGAATGCTTCAATAGCATTTGCAGAGAGAGATGACAAATGACAGGTCCATGGCATGAATACCTGTCGCGGCGCACAGCGGGTGTCGCACGCGGCGGTCCAAGAGCTGTCCTAAAACCGGTCCAAAACTACTGTTTTTGGCCATAACTATGCGCACACATGTCAGAATGCTACGCTGTCTGAACCTAGACGTGCAGGATCACAAGACGGACGCTATGACTGGTCACATGTATACATCCATCATCAGACGATGAACACGCAATGCAAAAACATGCAAATCGGGCTCATGGCCAGTCCGCCAAAAAACTCAAGCTGTAGAAAAAACAGCAGGAAGTCCCGGCAGTGTCCGGGGCTCTGGAATGGTAATCAGTCAGCTCCAAGCTGGTAGTCCGCCACCAATCGTCACACCGGTGTCACCAGGGCCCGCCTTAGGGATCTGCACGAGTATGGAAACGGCCGTTGTCACAATAGACTATACTAGAAGGTCACAAATCACAACACTGGCGTCGTCCGCTTTGCTTGGAAACTGGACCATACCATAATACCAACGCTGCAAACGCAGTCGTGCAGTCAAAATCAGCTAGAACAATAGCAGCAAAGAGTTTTGACTGCCCGAACCCAGGCAGTGCCTACGACGGTCCATGATGCTAAACAGTGCCAGGCAATAAGAGACATGGACCCTAGGCACAACATGATGCTGCAGATGCAATGGCATAGTCAGAAACAACGCTGGGTGCATGCAGACATCTGTGATGGTAGTGACCGACGGCGGCCTGACCGCCAAGGAGGCCTATCGATGGAGCCAAGCACGTCGTCGGAGGGAGGAGGCTCCAACGAACTGCGAGTAGGCCTCAGCGTGCGTTTGCTCCACCGGACGACACTCTAGCAGCGTCGATTCTCGCCGTCAGTCATCTGCACGCCGATGTACACAAGGCGGGAGGACACAATAGAGCACAATGAGAGATGCGCAAAAATCAACACTCCCCCATGACTGACAGGCATAGTGCACATGTGCAGGCGAGACACAGTCAACAGCCAGACTCCCCTAGGGCATGCAAAGACGCTGGCAGGGACAAAGAGAGCCACTCACGGACGCTTGCCAACTGAACTCACAGCCTTCTTGAATGAGTCGCGCTTCAGTGCCTTGGTCAAGAAGTCAGCCAGCTGCCGTGCTGTCTGAACGCACACAATGCTCATGCTTCCTTCATGCAACAACAAACGCACATAGTGATACTCAACGTTGATGTGCTTTGTGCATGTGTGATGCACGCCGTCATTATCGGCGATGGCCATGGCACTCTCATTGTCACAATGCAACATGATGGATGCGACAGTCTGGTGCAACTCGGACAACAGACGACGCAACCACACACTCTGACACGCGTCTAAGCCAAGGGCCACGTACTCAGCCTCAGCAGTGCTACGTGCAATGCACCCCTGCTTGCCACAGCGCCAGGACATAGTTGTGCCGCTGATCAGAAAGATCCAGCCTATGCGACTCTTACCGTCTGGACTGTCGGCCCAGTCACTATCGGTGTAGCCCACCGTGACGATAGACGGCTGGAGGCGGAACCTGAGACCTCGTCGAGGAGTAGATACAACGTAGCGCAGGTTTCGGATTGCGGCCTAGAAGTGGAGGTCACGCGACTCGTGAGAAAATTGAGCCAAGAGGTTGACGGCGAACGTGATGACTGGGCGCGTCGTCGTCGCTAGGAACATCAGTGACCCAATGAATCGCAGATACATGGTCACGTCAACTGGCTCTCCCACAACGAATGGGTCAGGAATCTTCAGCTTCATCTGGCCATCAGGTGACATGGGTGAAGATGCGCTGGGCACGAGGGGCATGTCCTTGGTGAAGCGAGTGGACAGGGTCTACACATAGGTAGCCTAGTGGACGTGCAGAATGCCCTGGGAGTGATCATGCTCGAGCTCCATGCCCAAGAAGACTCGGGCAAACCCAAGATCCTTCATCTGTGAGGCGTTGTGCAGCAGGTCATTGACACGCTGGACAACAGTCATGTCAGGCAACGCAATGAGGAGATCATTGATGTACACTAGGATAGCGGCGAGGGGCTGGCCTCGCGGGCTGATGAACATTGTGGGGTCAGCGGTGCTACGCTGAAGGCCGCCGCAAAGGATCGTGCTGCTGATCTCCCGGTTCTAACACCGAGGCGACCGCTTCAGGCCGTAGAGGGCCTTCCACAGTTGCTAGACTCTCCCAGTGCCGTCATCGAAGCCTGGAGGCTGCACCATGTGGAGCTCCTCACCCTCCAATGAAACATGGAGGAAGGCGTTGCTCATGTCCATCTGATGCAACTCCCACCCATGCTGGGCAGCCAGACAAAAGAGCGCCCGGCTCGTGGAGAACCGGCCAACTGGAGTAAAGATTTGGTCGTAGTTGACCTCAGGGACCTGAGCAAACCCCTTGGCTGTAAGGTAGGCCTTGTACTTGTCCAAGGACCCGTCGGGCTTCCATTTGCGCTGAAAGACTCATTTGGTACCGATGGCCTTCCGACCTCGAGGGAGGGTGACAAGGTCATACACATGGTGTTGCCGGATAGCAGCGAGCTTGTTAGCGCAGGCATCATCCCAGTGTGTAGCCTCACGAGAGGCACGAGCCTCATGCAAGGTGGCTGGGTCCTCCGGGCGTGCTATGGAGTGGACTGAGAGCGTGTGCATCTCGAGCTCCGAGTGGGATGCGTGCGAGTGCAGCCATGATAGCATGCTGATGCTCGTGATGAAACATGGCGTAGCCCAGTGCAGAGCCAGGATGAAGGTTGACAATGATAGTAGAAGTGGTCAGGCCAAGGGCCTTGGTGCCAGGGTCCCCACTCACGACCGTAGGAGTGGAAGAGACACGTGGAGCGATCGGGGGTTGAGATGCCACAGAGCGAGGTGCTGCGGTCTGCACGCTCACTGACGGCCTTGGTCGGAGGCTATTGCCTGGGCCACGCGTGTAGCGCGATAGGGCAGGAGGTGGCCTCGAGTCTGACGAGCCGACGGAGGCAGACAGGGCTGCAGGTCCAGAGGGGCCAACGGACGCGACTGGGATCACCAGCCTAGAGGGGCCAGCCGGCGCGACTGGGATGGATGGCTCAGAGGGGTCAGCGGACGCGACTGGGGCCGCCGACCCGGAGGGGCCAGCGGGCGAGACTGGGGCAGCTGGCCCGGAGGGACCAGTGGACACGATTGGGACCGACGACCTTGAGGGAACGGTGGACGCAACTGGATTGCCGGCCCAGAGGGGCCGGTGGCCGCGTCTAGGACCGCCGGCCTGGAGGGACCATTGGGCACAGCTGGAGCTCCTGGCTTGGAGGGGCCAGCAGGCGCGACTAAAGCTGCTTGATCGGAGGGGCCAGCGAGCGTGATTGGGGCTACTGGCTCGGAGGAGGCAGCGGCCGTGACAGGGGTTGTTGGCTCGGAGGGATTAGGTGATGTGCCACCCATAAGCGGTATGATGGAGGACGGACTCACCACTCCCCCATGCTACAGGAGGAACACGAATGAGCCAGAGCAAACCAGATCGTGCAAAAACAGTTCCTAAAAAGAAAGGGCATCACGGGACTCAACGATGTAGTGTCGGGAGGAATCCCAAAAGCGCCAAGCCTTGGACTCACGAGAACGCCACAGGGGCGGTGAGCCGCGCACAGCAGCACCAGCGACTACGGCGGCAACAGCAGAAGCAGCAGCAACAGTAGCTGCTGAAGCAGCAGCGGCAGCAGCAGTAGCGTGCAACAGCGACGGCAGCAACAAAAGGAGCGTAAAGTAGCAGCAGTAGCGGCAAAAGCAATTTCAACAGCGCACCAGCCACTACAGAGGCAGAGTCAGCAACAACATATAGCAGTAGCAGCAGCAGTAGCCACTGTAGTAGCGACGGCAGCAGTAGTAGCGTGAAGTAGCAACGATAGCAGTAGCAGCAACAACGGCAACAACGGCAAGCAGCAGTGGTAGCAACAGCAAGCAGCAGCAATAGTAGCGGCGGCAGCAACAAGTAGTAGCAACAACTGCTGCACAGAGCAGCAATAGTAGCAGAATCAGCAACAGTAGCAGAAGTAGCAGCAGTAGCAGAAACCGCAACAGCTGCACCTGCCGCTGCAGCTGTTGTTGCCGCTACGAGGAGGGCCTCGCAGCCCTCCTCTAAGGGGGGCCCTTTGAGGGGGCCTCTCGGCCCCGTTCGCACCCCCCTCCCTTCCTCCCCTTCTCAAGGGGGCCCTCGGAGGGCACCGCCGAGCCCCTCCGAGGGGCCCTTTGGAGGGGGCCCGTCGGCCTCATGGGCCCCGACAGCCCCGTCGGCCCTATCGGCCAAACGAAGGAGGGGCCGGGTCAGAGGGGCGGACAGGACCCCCCCCCCCCCCCCCCCCCCCCCCCCCCCCC
>SZWC01005796.1:28367-45156 GCA_023375785.1 Penium margaritaceum | reverse complement strand
AAAAAAAAAAAAAAAACAAGACGAAATAAATCCCCCACCCCACCAGCTTCTTTGCTGCAGCTGCAATAGCTGCCTTAGCTGCTACAACAGCCACAGCAGCCCGCGTCAGCAGTAGTTGCTGCTGCAACTGAAGCCATAGTAGCAGCAGTAGTAGCAGCCGCAGCCGCATCAGTAGCAGCTGCAGCAGTAGTAGCCGCACCTACATCAGCAGCAGCAATAGCAGTAGCGGCGGCAGTAGCACCAACAGCTGCAGCAGCAGCAGCAACAACAGGAACAACAACAACAGCAGCTGCTACAGCAGAAGCAGTAGCAGGGGCAACAACAGCTGCAACAACGGCCCCAACAACAGCCGCTGCTGACGTCAACATCCCGCTGTTGACCTCACTGCTGATGTCACTGCTCAAGTCATCAACACACACAAAAAAATGGGGGAAAGGGAAGGGGGAAAAAACCAAAGGGTTGGTAGAACGCCCACCGCCCTAAGTCACAGCTGACATCAGCAACACAAAAAAAACAAAAAAGGGGTACCAAACCATGGCTGGTAGCCCCAATGGGGAGGGGTCCTCCTTTGTTGGGGGGACCCCCAGCCCCCCTTTCTTGTAGTGACTACAGCAGCAACAGTAGCAACAGCAACAGCAACAGCAGTAGCAGTAGCAACAGCAGCAGTAGTAGCAACAGCAGCAGCAGCCCACTGGCGTCGTTGGCGGCAACCCTGACCCCTTGCTGCTCTTCAGCAACAACTCGCCGCCTTGACGCAATAGCTTGCAGCGCTGCAACCACTAGCCTCCTTGACCGCCACCAATGCGTCGCCATCATTCATCCCTCCAAGGCACGCCATCCTAGCTGTGTCTACTGCCACGCACTACCTGGCATAACAGCAGACTCAGCGGCAGCACCAGACAGTGACCTCTGTTCTTGGCCCCACTCTGGGCGCCGACCGTAAGCAGAAGGACTTTGGGACGCCGCCGTCGCCGCTTCAGGCCAGCGAGCAGTTCCGAAGCTTGGAGCTCAGCTTCTGGATCTAGGCATAGTGTGAGGGAATGTGGCCATACTACACCCTCTCGTATGACCCCACCCTTGCCGACCAGTTGTATGATGCTGGTCATGCCGTAAGTGCTCTAGCCCCTATCGCCCCTCCGGCATCATGCCTCGCCCTCGAGCCCTTCATCGGGGACTTTACCACTGGCGCCACCCCAAACCTTGCAGCCGCGTGGCACGTCCTCACTTGTCCCCATCGCCTGTCCAACGCGGCTGAGACCAACCGCCTGCTACGGGAGTTAAACTCCCTGCACATGGGGGAGATCGAGACAATCAGCGCTTATAGGCAGCGGGCGGAGGACATCCTTCGTTGCCTCGGCAAGTCTATCCCACCCCCTCTGGCCACGCTCCTCACCATCAATCGCGGTGCCACCAATGCATACACTCCTGGGCCGTCCTCCCGTGAGCGTTAGTTGGAGCAGTTCATCGCGCTCCAGCTCGGCCTGCCTCGCCCTCCTCCCCAGGGAAGTGCGATTTGCATCACCTCCTGCTCCCTTGCCCAGCCCTGCATGACTGAGACTGAGCTACGGTTGTGTCCCGTTTCCTCATCTGTCTTGTCGTCTTCCCTGGCCTCCTCTACCTCTCTCCGTGACGACATTGCGTGGCTTGACGATTGGTAGTCTTGGTTTGCGTCTCCATCCACCACGTCCGCGTCCCTTGCTTGCTGCCATGTGACCGTTAGCGATCTGGCGACCCCGGTCCTGGACCCTGCTGAGACCTGGATCATCAACTCCAGGGCCTGGCATCATGTGACGGCCTCTCGTGAGGCCTTTAGTATGCTCGGTCCTCCAGGCAATGTCTCCGGTGTCCGGACGGACTCCGGACAAGTTTTGCCTATCCGTGGTGTTGGCGTCGTTCGATTCCGTGGTCCTGCCGGTGATGTATTTCTGATCGATGTCCTCTTTGTCCCTCGTCCCGAGCTCAGCCTTGTGTCCGTTACTGCCCTTGACCGCATGAGCATGGATGCTGTGAATTCGCATGGTGTTGGCACTGTGTCGTTGCGTCCGTCTGGTCTTGACGTACTGCACGCCACCGCCCGTGGCAACCTGTGGCATGTACCTCGCCTCTCCTCATCTCCTTCCGTCTACTCCACGTTGGCCGCCATAGCCCATGTGTTTGTCACCAGTACACTTTCTCCTCAGCACACCCGCCTCTTGCACCGCCGCCTTTGCCACGTCCACTCTATTGCCATAGACATCATGCTCCGTACCCAGCCAGCAAAGGGCCTTGACCCGGAGACTTTCCCTCTCCCGCGCCCCACTGCGTGCATTGATTGCAGTCAGGGGAAGATCCACCAGTCCACGTACCCTTTTTCTTCAGCCCGTGCATCCGCTCCTCTTGACCTCTTCCTCTCTGATGTCATGGGCCCTCTCCCCACCGAGGCCGTCGGCGAACATGGCCACTATGTCCTCACCCTCACTGGCGACTATTCTTGCTACCGCTGGGTCTTCTGCCTTCGGCAGAAGAGCGATGTCACCTGAGCCGTCCAGGACTGGCTTGTCCTTGTGGAGCACGAGTGTGGCTGCTCTCTTTGTCGCTTTCACTCCGATCACGGTGGTGAGTACATGAGTGAGGCCACAACCTTTCTCGCCTCCCACGGGATCCACCATGAGACATCCGCGCCCTACACGTCCGCCCAAAACAGTGACTCCGAACGGTGGAACCGTACCATGGCCGACGCCGTCCGCACCATGCCGGTCAAGTCCGGTCTTTCCGATGGCTTCCATTTTGAAGCCATGGCCTACATGATCTGGGTGTGGAACCGGATTCCCCACGGTCCCCTTCCTCGCCAGTTCACGCCGTACCAGCATTGGTGCGGTCAGCGCGCTGACCTCCGCCCAGCCCACGTCTGGGGCTTCGTGGCCATTGTGTGGCCACCCGCCCCGCAGCAGGGCGGCAAGCTTGCCAACCGCGGACGTCCCTGCCCCTTCCTTGATGTCTCTCTTCCGTCCAAGGCCTGGCGCTTCTGGGATCCCTCCCGGCACTACATCATTGAGTCCCGGGATACCCTCTTCTTCGAGGACCTGTTTCCTCGAGACCTCATTCACTCCGGCTCGTGCGTGTCTATCCCGTCGCGTGGGGAGTGGTGAGTCTGTCCTCCGTCCTACCGCTTCCAGGTGACACATCCCTCAGTCCCTCTGAGCCGGCAGCCCAGTCGGGTCCGCTCGTCCCTCCGGAGCGGTAGCCCCAGTCGCGTCCGCTGGTCCCTCTAGGCCAGTAGCTCGAGTCGCGTCCGCTGGTCCCTCTGAGCTGGCAGCCCCAGTCGTATCCGCTGGTCCCTTTGGACTTGCAACACCAATCGCGTCTACTGGTCCCTCCGAGCCGGTAGCCCCAGTCGCGTCTAATGGCCCCTCTGAGCCAGCAGCTCCAGTTACGCCCACTGGCCCCTCCGGGCCAGGAACTCCAGTCGCGTCCAGAGGCCTCTCCGGGTCGGTAGCCCCACTTGCGTCCGCTGGTCCCTCCGGACCAGTAGCCCAAGTCACGCCCACTGGCCCCTCCGGGCCAGCAGCTCCAGTCGCGTCCACTGGCCCCTTGGGGCCGGCAGCCCCAGTTGCGTACGCTGGTCCCTCCGGACCGGCAGCCCCAGTCGCATCCACTAGCCCCTCTGGGCCAGCAGCTCCAGTCGCGTCCGCTGGCTCCTCCGGGCCAGTATCTCCGGTTGCATCCGCTGGCCCCTCCGGGCCTGCAGCCCCGTCCGCCTCCATTGGCACGTCGGACTCAGTGCCATCGCCTGCCCTGCCATGCTACACACGTGGCCTTGGTGGCAGCCTTCGACCCAGGTCGTCGGTGAGCGTGCAGACCGTCGCACTGCGCTCCGTGGTGCCTCGACCACCCGTGACTCCACGTGTCTCCTCCACTCCCATGGTCGTAAGTGGAGACACTGGCACCAAGGCCCTCAACTTGACCGCCTCAACCATCATTGCAAACCTTCACCCGAGCTCTGCACTGGGCTATGCCATGCTTCATCACGAGCATCGGCACGCTGTCGTGGCTGCACTCTTGCGCATCCCACCTGGGGCTCGAGATGCACATGCTCTCTTAGTCCACTCCACAGCACGCCTAGAGGACCCAGCCACCTTGCGCGAGGCACGAGCCTCTCCCAAGGGCGCACACAGGGACACTGCCTGCGCAGATGAGCTCGCTGCTATCCGACAACACCACGTGTACGACCTCGTTGACCTTCCTCCAGGTTGGAAGGCCATCGGCGCCAAATGGGTCTTTCGGTGCAAGTGGAAGCCCGACAGGTCCTTGGACAAGTACAAGGCCCGCCTTACAGCCAAGGGGTTTGCCCAGATTCCTGGGGTTGACTACGACGAGATCTTTGCCCCAGTTGGCCGATTCTCCACTAGCCGGGCGCTCTTCAGCCTAGTCGCCCAGCATAGGTGGGAGCTGCATCAGATGGATGTGAGTAACGCTTTTCTCCATGGTTCACTAGAGGGTGAAGAGCTCTACATGGTGCAGCCCCTAGGCTTCGACGATAACACTGGAAGAGTCTAGCGACTGCTAAGGCCCTCTATGGCCTGAAGCAATCGCCTCGGTGCAAGAATCAGGAGATCAACAGCACGCTCCTTCGTGGCCGGCTCCAGCGCAACACCGCTGACCTTGCACTGTTTGTTAGTCCGCCAGGCCAGACTGTCGCTGCTGTCCTGGTTTACTTCAATGATCTTCTCATTGTGTTGCCAGACACGGCTGCCATCCAGCATGTCAAGGACCTGCTGCACACTGCTTACCAAATGAAGGATCTCGGTTCTGCCAAAGTCTTCCTTGGCATGGAGCTCAAGCATGATCGCTCCCAGGGCGTCCTGCGCATCCACCAGGCCACCTATGTGCAGACTCTATCCACCCGCTTTGCGGAGGACCTGCCACTCATGCCGAGCGCATCCTCACCCATGTCACTCGATGGCTACGTGGGGCTGAAAAGTCCTGACCCAGCTGTTGTGGGGGAGCCAGTTGATGCGACCACGTACCTGCAAGTCATCGGGTCACTAGTTTTCCTGGCGACGACGACGCGCCCAGACATCGCGTTCCCCGTCAACCTCCTAGCCCAGTTTTCTCAGGAGCTACGTCACCTCCACTACAAGGCCACGATCTGAGTACTGCACTTTGTCGTCTTGACTCCTCGGCAAGATCTAATGTTCCACCGTCAGCCGTCTGTTGTCGCGGTGGGCTACACCGACAGTGACTGGCCCAGCAGTCCAAACGGTAAGAGTCGCACAGGCTGGATCATTCTGATTGGCGACACAGCTTTGTCCTGGCGCAGTGCCAAGCAGGGGTGCGTTGCACGCAACACTGCTAAGTCTGAGTACGTTGCTCTTGGCTTAGGCGCGTGTGAGAGTGTGTGGTTGCGTCGTGTGTTGTCCGAGCTGTGTCAGTCTATCGCATCCATCACGTTGCATTGTGACAATGAGAGTGCCATGGCCATCGCCGACAATGACGGCGTGCATCACTATGTCCGCTCGTTGTTGCATGACGGCAGCATCAGCATTGTGTGGGTTGAGACAGCACAACAGTTGGCTCACTTCTTGACCAAGGCGCTGAAGCGCGAATCGTTCAACAAGGCTGTGAATTCGGTCGGCATGCGTTCGTGAGTGGCTCTCTTTGTCCCTGCTTGCGTCTCTGCATGGCCTGGGGGAGTCTAGTCGTTGAGTGTGTCTCTGCCCGCACATGTGCACTACGCCCGTGAGTCATGGGGGAGTGTTGGTTTTCGTGCATCTCTCATTGTACTGTGTTGTGTCCTCCCGGCTTGTGTACATCGGCATGCAGATGAGTGACGGCAAGACTCGACGCTGGTGGAGTGTCGCTCCGTGGAGCCGACGCGCGCTGAGGCCCACTCACCGTTCGCTGGAGCCTCCTCCCTCCCACGATGCGCTCAGCTCCATGGGCAGGCCTTTGATGGTTTGGGTGGCTTCCATATGTCACGACCAACACCGCTAGTTTACCGATACACCCACATCCGGGGTATATGGTAGAGGAGGGCGTGACGACACGACGGGCCTCCGGACTGCACCGAGACTTCTCCAGCACCTACGACAGCGCCGGCGAGACGCGGTCGATGCGTTCTCGTAGCCCTGTGGGCTTGTCAAGACAAGGAGAGTTTTCTCAGTGGGTTCAGACCCGCACACCCGGTTGTCTGTACCGGTGCGACGAGGAGACCCGATGGCTGTTGTGGGGCTTCCGATGTTCGAAAAGCCGTCTGTGATGTCTGGACGTTGATTCCGAGATTTTTTTACACTGCTCATATTTTCTCGGTGGTCGAGACCCGGGCACTCGGAGAGCTGTTCCGGTGCCTCGAGGAGACCACCTTTGTTGCTCTCGTGGTGTATGCAGTGTGTTCTCCCTGTTGACTCCTTTGGGTGCAGCAGGGGTGACGGGGCCCGGTGCGGTTAGCTGTCGGCGCCCCTATATAGGCCCGCTAGGGGCTCATTTGTAAACTCTCCTTGTTCTTTATTTTCAGCATTCCAGACTTAGCCAAATTCTTGTTGTTTTGCATCGCACTTACACACAGAGTTCATGTTCGTTTTTGCATGGGCCTGCATGCCCTAAAAACTATTTCCAATTTGGTATCAGAGCACAGGGGGGCGTGTGAGTAGCAAAAGCAGCAGCAGTGGGCGGAACGCAAAGAGAACGCGCCACGTGGCGCCACGCCGGCAGCAGCGTGAGGGAGTGCGAAACGACTACAAGTGAACGCCACTGGGGCGGTGAGCTGCGAAAAGGAGCAATAGCGACTGCGGCGGCAACAGCAAAAGCAACAGCAGCAGCAGCCACTGCAGCAGCGACGACAGTAGCAGTAGCGTGCAGCAGCGTCGGCAACAGCCGTAGCAGAGTGCAGTAGCACCAGCAGCCGCATGCAAAGCAGCAACAGCGGCGAAAGCAGCTGCAGCAGTGCATCAGCTGCTGCAGCAGCATCGTTAGTAGTAGCAGCATATAGCAGCAGCAGCAGCTATTACAGTAGCGGCGGCAGCAACAGCAGCGTGCAACAATGATGGTAGCAGCAGCAGCGTGGAGCAGCAGCAGCCGCGGCGGCAACATCAAGCAGTAATAGCAGCTTCTGCGCAGAGCAGTAGCAGGAGTAGAAGTAGCAGCAGCAACAGCAGAAGCAACAACAGCAGCAACAGCAGAAGTAGCACCAGCAGCAGCAGAAGCAGCAGCAGCAGCAGAAGCAATAGTAGCAGCAGCAACCGCAGCAGATGCACCTGTTGCTACAGCTACTGCTGCCGCTACGAGGACGGCCTTGCAGCCCTCCTGTGAGGGGGGGCCCTCTGAGGGGGCCTGTCAGCTCCGTTCCCCCCCCCCNGCAGCAACAGCAGAAGTAGCACCAGCAGCAGCAGAAGCAGCAGCAGCAGCAGAAGCAATAGTAGCAGCAGCAACCGCAGCAGATGCACCTGTTGCTACAGCTACTGCTGCCGCTACGAGGACGGCCTTGCAGCCCTCCTGTGAGGGGGGGCCCTCTGAGGGGGCCTGTCAGCTCCGTTCCCCCCCCCCACCCCCTCTTCTTCCCCTTCTCAACGGGGCCCTCGGAGGGCCCCGCCGAGCCCCTCCGAGAGGCCCTTTGGAGGGGGCCCGTCGACCTCGTGGGTCCCCTCGGCCCGTCGGCCCCGTGGGCCCCCTCGGCCCTGTCGGCCCCGTCGGCCGATGGACGGAGGGGCCGGGTCAGAGGGGCGGACACCACCCCCCCCTTGCTCCCTCCTCCCCCCCACATCCCCTCGCTCACTCGCTCGCTCAGGGAGCGAGCGAGCGTGTGTGCACGGGAGGGAGGGCCGGACATGCCGGACAACCCCCCTATTTTATCCGTTTACCCACCTTACGGGCAGTCGAGAAAAGGGGAGGGACAAGTAAAAAAATACGAAAAGGGGTACGCATGATCTCGAATGAAAAAAAAGAGAGAAAAAGCAACCCAAAAAAAAGGCGAAGGCCTAAGGCGAGCAGAGGGGAGACCTAGGAAAAAAGGGGTGGAGGATGAGGGCAAAAGTAAAAAAGAGGGGGGTGGCCGTGGGCAACGAAGAGAAAAATACAGTAAAAGAAAAAGGATAATCTTCCAACTACTACCGCCGCAGCAACAGTAGCTCTCATAGCCGCGATAGCAGCATCCGGCAGTGGAGTGTCGACGACACATAGTGCGGCGGCTACGCGACAGCTTGCACTTTTGCCTCCTCAGCCCACAGCAGACGATCGTCGGCGGCGATCTCCACTTCAAGACACGTCCTGGACCGGCGTCTTCCTGGGGCCCATGGATTGTTGCGCGCACTTCACCCCGTAGGATCAACGGCGGATTCGAGTCTTACCATCTCCGAGGGCTGGGTCGTCTACTGCTTGGAGCAGCAGGCACACCTGTAGCCGCCACCCCTTCTAGTCTTGGAGCAGTCTTCGCTCTATTAGTGGCAGCAGCATTAGTCGCCGCAGTCAGTCAAACAGTAATCTCTGAGCGTGCTGTGGTAGTGCAGCTCTTTCGTATGGTCACGTTTGCTGACCCGGACGCCGTGACCTCCAGGAGTGGCTGTACCTACTGGCCTCGTTCTCTCCCGTGGCTTGGTGTTCCTGGTAGGTGCCCTCGGCACCTATCCATCGTCCAGCGCACGAGATGAGTGTGCGGACATCTAAGCAGGCACCTTGCACGTTCGCCTGTTACTACTGTGGTGATGGACGTCATGGTTGGCGTCGCTGTTGGACGCGCCTTCCCGGCTGGCATCCACCTTGGCTACAGCCTCGTCTGAGCCTGCGTCCTCCATAGCATACGGATCTACCGGCGTTGGTAGATCCCCTAGCAGGACCTCTGGCGAACATATTCGCCGAGATCCACGGCCTTCGACAGACGGTGCAGCGGCTTTGTGACCTCGTCGTCACTGAGCGTGCTTTCGCTACTCATTTGTCGACGGCCTCCTCGATCACATCTCCTCCATCCTCTCCTCCTTCCTCATCAGATGGTGTACCTTCAGCTCCACCTGCCAGCGAGTCCCAGGCTACCACCATCCTGTTGATCCTTCACTCTGCGAGCACGACGCCATCTTGCGCTAACATGCTTTCATGCAGTTGTTCCAGTCAAGTGACTCTGTGACGTCGGCATCAGCGCTACGCACGGCGTGCTCGCACCGGTGTTGAGACATCCTCCACCTCCTCGGCCTCCGTTGATGTACCTGTCGAGGGGGAGTGTGGTCACCGCGCATTGCGTGATGTGACGGTAGCGACAGGATCCGCGCTCGCGCCGGGCCGTGCTGCCCGAGCGTCAGCTCAGGCAGACTCAGATGATACAGTGATAGCACATGGCGTGGAGTCTGACCCCGACATGGCCTTCATGGTGGAGAGTTGCCTTTCATCGCCCAGGTTGGATCCAGATCTTCCACAGCAGCAAGGGGCATCAGGAGGAGCGCAGGCACGGTATACTTGGGCGGTGCTACTTGTGGCTCTGACCGGTGGAGGCGTAGCGGCGACACAGGAGCCCCGCATGGATTGGGATGCATCTACCGGACGTTGGAGAGAGTGTGTGCAGCAGGGTCACACCAGTCCGACGGAGATTGCAGGGCTTGAGACATGTATGTCATCGAGTTTGACATCTACGCTGGGGCAACAGTCGGACATTCTGCAGCAGCAGGGTGCATTAGGAGGAGTGCAGGTCCCGCGTGCCTCGGCGGTGCCACTTGCGACTCCGACCGGTAGCGACCTGACCGTGGCACAGGAGTCCCAGGCGGATCGGTATACCCCACAGGGATTTCCGGGGGCTTTGGCGCACGAGATTCACACCAGTACGGCTGCAGTTGCAGTGGATGAGCGGAGTCGGCCGGTTGGTCTTTTGGAGGTTGAGGCATTCTTGAGAGCAGTAGTTCTGAGAGACATCGCTGGGACATATGCTCTAGCAGACACAGCAGGCTCCACCGTCTCATCTGCGGTACATGAGGACCAGCTTCAGCGTGAGGAGTCGTCCATGTTCCTACAGTCTCCGGGTTCCCGTACCCACGACGGAGCAACGACATACTTGACGGAGTCAGATGGTGGTCTACACTCCATTATTGAGCAGGTGGCAGCGACCAGCCTTCCCGGCGAGACAGTGCGTGAGCGCCAGCTGTGCTTGTTGGTCCCCTTCACGGGCATTGTCAAGCCGGAGCCCTGCACACCTGTGTCCACTATAGCGGCAGTTGAGGACGGTGGTGCAGATCCCTACACACAGATAGAGTCACCTTGCCAGTAGGAGTTGAGTTCTGCCCCCTCGGTTTCACTTGTTGGTGACCCTACCGATCACATCGACGCCGAGAGTGGCAGTACCTGCACGGACGATGTTTCCACATGCTCTACGGACTCTGACAACTCCTCCTTCTCCTTCTCTCTCGGCATGCGACCGCTCATTCCTTGCATGACAGACACGAGCTGTGATGTGGATACGACACCTGCAACTACATCCGATGTTCCAGCGTCTCAGCACATTGCGAGCTTGGTTGATCCCGAGGAGGTGCAGCAGCACCAGTTCCATCGTCTCCAGCAGCAGAGATGCAGATGGCGTTGTACTCACGAGTTGTGCAGTCTGCATGTACTGCATCCAGTGAGGCAGAGTTTATTCTACACCAGGTCAACATATGCCACCTCGACATGTCCGAGGCAGATTATGCTAATCTGTAAGAGCGTGTTGTCATGCTACAGTGGGAGATGATGGCAGCGCGTGAGCGATTCTCAGAGGAGGACAGCATCACTGCTACCGGCAAGAGCCTTCCGCCAGGAGCATCTGGAACACCTATACCCGGGGAGGATCTTGTACGAGCTCCGAGTATGACTTTTGTTGGAGACACTGTCATAGGAGAGTTGAGCCAGCCTTCGGCTTCCGCCATCCTGGCTCCTGTCTACCCCATCATTGCTCCTCCTTCTTCTGTTGCTGCCGTCACGCACCTTCATCCACCCGACTCACCTACCCCATCTTGATCTTCATTCACAAGTGGTGATCCGGTTCGTCGCTCCAGCTCTCCACTTCTGGCAGTACACCCTTGTGTCTCAGGGTGTGCTATCCCATATTGGAGGCCAGCTCCGCCACTTCATCCACGCACGCGTGCTGCTCGCCCATTCCGGTGCCTCCGGCATACATAGATGCATCGCGGCAGTGTGGAGGCAGAAGAGACTGTGAGTTGGGACCCTTAGCAGTCACGCGAGGACAAGTATACCCCACGTGATGCAGATTCACGTGAGGAGTCGTAGCTGGAAACACCACTTCGTCTTTGACGGAGAGAGTCGACTCGCAAGTGACAGGGGGAGCTATGTCTACATGATGGATACACCACATGACTCATCGCCCAGGATCTGCTCAGCTACGACATGAGTATCTCCATCGAGGACATCACTGCCAGGTTCATCTGCCTAGGGGGAGTGTTGTGTGGACATCGACTTGACGCGACATCATTGGAGATGCATGGCAAGGTCCATACTGTGTTGTGAGTATGTACAGCATCCCACCTGTGGCTCATGCTACGTACCTGCATAGCTACATGTAGATGATAGCACACTGTTGGTCGAGACCCGGACACTCGGTGCATTGTACCAGTGTCACAAGGAGACAATGTGATCGTGTGTCTTGGTGTGTGGCTATACTGTGTGTGGCATGTGCATGCGAGCTGTTGGTTGAGACCCGGACACATGGTGCGTTGCACCCGTGTTACGAGGAGATCCTCCCATGATCCTATGTTTGGATGGTGATACTATTGTGTTGGATTGCTCGTAGCGGTCGAGACTCGGACCCTGGAACCGCTAGTGTCACGAGGAGACCATCTTGTCCCCAGACATGTGTATGATGTGCATTACACTGGTTTGTGTGCGTGTGCATCACTCCTCTCATGGTCGAGACCCAGACACTTGGTGGGTTGTGCCAGTGTCCAGGGAAACCCTAGATGGATAGCTGATATGTGTGTGTGTGTGTGTGTGTGTGTGTGTGTGTGTGTGTGTGTGTGTGTGTGTCTGTGTGAGTTGACTCATGCATGTTATGGCTTACCATACATTATTGTTCCATGCCTTCGTTCATTCGTTCTGGCGTGGACGGCTATGTCAGCCAAGGTGAGTGTTGGTTTGTGTAGTGGAGCAGATTTGCCAAGACGACGAAGGATGTCCTCCGCCCGCTGCCAGTAGGCGGTGACTGTCTCGGTCTCCCCCATGTGTAGGGAGTTGAACTCTTGGAGCAGACGGCTGATCTCAGCGTCGCTAGACAGGCGATGGGGCCTGGTGAGGACGTGCCATGCGGTTGCAAGGTCTGGGATGTCGCCAGAGGTGAAGTCACAGAGGAAAGGTTCTAGGGCCAGGCGGGAAGCTGGAGGGGCGACTGGGATGAGGGCATGGACGTCGCGGCCGGCGTCATACAGCTGGTCGGCCTGGGTGGAGTCGTAAGGGAGGGTGTAGTATGCCCACAGGCCCTCACCTTTCGCCCAGATCCAGAAGCTGATTTCCCAGCTCCGGAACTGCTCGCCGGCCTGAAGCGACGGCGGCGGCGTTTCAAATTCCTTTTGCCAGCGGCCGGCGCCCAGAGTGGGGCCAAGGGCAGAGGTCACTCTCTGTCGCTGGCGTGACCTAGAGAGACGAATGGCGGCGGCGCACTGGTGGCAGTCCGGGAGGCTACTGGCTGCAGCGCTACCAGCTGCTGCGTCAAGGCGGCAAGTTGATGCTGAAGAGCAACGAGGGGATCTGGGTTGCCACCAACGATACAGTGGACTGGTGGTGGTGCTACTGCTGCTACTACTGCTGCTACTGTACTGCTGCTACTGCTGCTGCTGTTGCTGTTGCTTCTGCTACTGCTGTTGCAGCTATTGCTACTGTTGCTGTTATAGTTGTTACAGCTGCTGCAACTTCTGCAGCTGCTGCTACTGCTGCTGCTTCTGCTGCTGCTGCTGCTACTACTACTGCTACTATACTGCTGCTGCTGCTGCTGCTGTTGCTGTTGCTTCTGCTACTGCTGCTATAGCTATTGCTACTGCTGCTGTTGTAGTTGTTACTGCTGCTGCTGCTTCTGCAACTGCTGCTACTGCTGCTGCTTCTGCTGCTGCTGCTGCTGCTGCTGCTGCTACTGCTGCTCCTGCTGCTACTACGGCAGCAACGGGGGCAGCGGCTGCTGTCGCTGCTGCTGCTGCTGCTACTGTTGTAGTCATTGCAGAAAAGGGGGAATAGGGGTCTCCCCAACAGCGGAAGACCCCTCCTCACCTGGGCTACCAGCCATGGTTTGGTGTCCCTTGTGTTTCTTTTTATCTTTGTGTTGCTGATATCAGCAGTGGCTTGGGGGGGCGGGTATTCTACCCACCCCTTTGGTCTTCCCCCTTTCCTTTCTCTGCCTCCCTTTTCCCTCCTTTTTTTTTGTCGTTGATGACGTCACCAGTGACGTCAGCAATGACGTCAGCAGAGGGGTGCTGACGNCAGAAAAGGGGGAATAGGGGTCTCCCCAACAGCGGAAGACCCCTCCTCACCTGGGCTACCAGCCATGGTTTGGTGTCCCTTGTGTTTCTTTTTATCTTTGTGTTGCTGATATCAGCAGTGGCTTGGGGGGGCGGGTATTCTACCCACCCCTTTGGTCTTCCCCCTTTCCTTTCTCTGCCTCCCTTTTCCCTCCTTTTTTTTTGTTGTTGATGACGTCACCAGTGACGTCAGCAATGACGTCAGCAGAGGGGTGCTGACGTCAGTAGCAACGATTGTTGGTGCCACCACTACCGCTACTACTGCTGCTTCTCCTGCTGCTGTTGTTGCTGCTCCCGCTGTTGCTTCTCTACTGCTGTTGCTTCTACTGCTGTTGCAGCTGCTGCTGCTGCTTTTGCTGCTACAGTTGAAGCTGAAGCTGCAGTTGCTGCGAGCTGTTGCGACTGCTATGGCTGCTGCAGCTTGCTGCTGTAGCTACGCGATGCTGTAGCTGCTGCGTGCAATAGCTACTACTCGCTGCTGCTGCGGGCTGCTGAAGCGAGCTGCGGGGGTGGGGGATTTTTTTGTTTCGTTTTTTTTTTTCTTCGTTTTTTCCTATCACAGCAGGCAGCAGCCCACTGTTTGCTGCGAGCAGCAAGCTGCTGCTCGCTTGGCAGCAGCGAACTGCTCCTCCCTGGCAGCAGCGGGCTGCTGCTCGCTGCTCGCTCGCTGTGAGTATTGAGCAGCTGCAACCGCGGCTAGCTGCTGCCAGCTCCTGCTCTTTGCTGCTGCTGTGCGGCTAGCTGCTGCAGCTCGCTGGTGCAGAGCTGCAGGTCGCTTGTGCAGAGCTGCAGCTCGCTGCTGCTGCTGCACGCTACTGCAGCTGCTGCGTGCTCCGGCTGCTGCTTGCTGCCGCTGCGGGCTGCTGCTGCGGGCAACTACTGCGCGCTGCTGCTGCTACTGCTGCTGCTGCGAGCTGCTGCTGTTGCGGGCTGCTGCTTCTGCCTGCTGCTGCCGCTGCTGCACGCACCTGCTGCTGGCTGATATTGCTGCTGCTCGCTGCCGTTGCCTGCGGCTGCCGCTGCTGCAGGTTGCTGCTGCTGCGTGCTGGTGCCAGTCACTACACCTGGGTGACGTTGCAGCGTGCGTCGTTGCCCGCAGATGTCGGACGCCGCTTGCCGCTCACCTCCTCGCGTCACGAGTGGGGGTCAGTATTTCCCCTGGCCCAGTGGCCGTGGGAAAAAATCTGACGCCGCCACCAGGCGGGTCAATGCTGCCGGAAAAAATCCGGCAGCATTTTCCCAGCACTGGCGCGTATGGGGGTCCGTCGGCGTTGTCTGGCACCTGTTCGCCAGTCTTCTGCTGTTGCTGCTACGCTCTGGCTCTGATATAAAGCTTGAAAACCTAGGCAGCAGGTTGGGGCCGCAGCGTTCTTGATGCAGCGTGCGGGCTTCCACGCTCGTTGCTTAAGTTAGCTGGAAGCTCTTGGTTTGTTACTCAGAAACGCGCGCACCAGAGTTAGCGCCAGAAAGCAGCTGAAAACTGAAAGTAACTGGTTAGGAATGAAGAATGAACAACAATGGGAGACCCCTCCAAGTTCTAGCCCCCCCCCAGCTCTGTAGAGCTGTTACTCAACTAACCAGCCAATCAGGAAATAGACCTATTTTCTGGCAGGCAGGTTTTCTCGGTGAGCCCTACCAGACAGCCGACAGCCCAAAACCCGGGCGTCGTCTGTTTCGCCCGAAAACTTGACCATACCATTATACCGACGCTGCAAACGCAGTCCTGCAATCAGAAACAGCTAGAAAAATAGTAGCAAGGAGTTATGGCTGCCCGAACTCAGGCAGTGCCTACGATGGACCATGATGCCGAACAGGGCCATGCAGCATGCAACAAGGACCCTAGGCATAGCATGACAATGCAGACGCGATGGGACGCACTGTATGCATGCAGACAGCAACTGCGGTGACAGTGACCGCCGGCAGCACGACCACCGAGGAGGCCTGCCGATGGAGCTAAGCACGTCGCAGGAGAGAGGAGGCTCCACCGAACTGCGAGTAGACCTCAGCGTGCGTCGACTCCACCGGACGACACTCCATTAGCGTCGAGTCTCGCCGTCAGTCATCTACATGCCGATGTACACAAGCCGGGAGGACACAACAGAGCACAATGAGAGATGCGCAAAAACCAACATCACTCCTCTCATGGTCGAGACCCAGACACTTGGTGGGCTGTGCCAGTGTCCAGGGAGACCTTAGATGGATAGCACATGAGTGTGTGTGTGTGTGTGTGTGTGTGTGTGTGTGTGTGTGTGTGTGTGTGTGTGTGTGTGTGTGTGTGTCTACGTGAGTTGACTCATGCATGTTATGGCTTGCCATTCATTGTTGTTCCATGCCTTCGTTCGATCGTTCTGGCGTGGACGGCTTTATCAGCCAGGGGGAGTGTTGGTTTGTGTGGCTTCCATCCGTCACGACCGACATTGCTGGTTTACCGATATACCCACATCCAAGGTATATGGTGGAGGAGGGTGTGACGACACTGTTGGTTTTTCGCGCATCTCTCATTGTACTCTGTTATGTCCTCCCGGCTTGTGTACATCGGCGTGCAGATGACTGACGGCGAGACTCGACACTGCTGGAGTGTCGCGCGGTGGAGCCGACGCGCAGTGAGGCCCACGCACACTTGCTGAAGCCTCCTCCCTACGGTGATGCGCTCAGCTCCATCGGCAGGCCTCCGCGGCGGTCGAGCCGCCGGCGGTCTCTACCATTGCAGATGCTGTTTCCATGCACTCAGTTCTGTTTCTGATTGTGGCATTGCGTCTGCATCGTCATGCTATGCCTATGGTCCGTGTCTCCTGCTGTGTGGCCCTGCTTGGCGTCACTGACTGTCCTAGGCACTGCCCGGGTTCGGGCAGCCATAACTCTTTGCTGCTATTTTTCTAGCTGATTCTGACCGCACGACTGCGTTCGCAGCGTCAGTGTTATGGTATGGTCCAGTTTTCAGGCAAAACGGACGACGCCCGGGTCTTGGGCTGTCGCCTGTCTGGCAGGGCTCACCAAGAAAACCCTACCTGCCAGAAAATAGGTCGAGCACTGTTTTCTGATTGGCTGGTTAGCTGAGTAACAAGCTCTACAGTAGTGGGGGGGAGCTAGAACTTGGAGGGGTCTCCCATTGTTGCTCATTCTTCATTCCTAACCAGTTACTTTCAGTTTTTAGCTGCTTTCTGGTGCTAACTCTGGCGCGCGCATTTCTGAGTAACAAACCCAGAGCTTCCAGACTTAGACTCTAGAGCAGCAGACTGAGGGGGCAGCTGACGTAAGCAACGAGCGTGGAAGCCCGCACGCTGCATCAACAACGCTGCTGCCCCAACCTGCTGCCTAGGTTTTCTAACTTGGCATCAGAGCCAGAG
>SZWC01005795.1:120056-137194 GCA_023375785.1 Penium margaritaceum | reverse complement strand
CACACACCCACCCACCCATACACACACACACACACACACACACACACACCCAAACACACTATCAATATCACTACAGGTAATTGACTTGGATCAAAGCTCTCAGGTGCTAAGACGTTACCCACATTATGGGGCAGAGAGCACTGGATTTACAGCAAGATTGGCGTACACAAAACCTAGTCTAAATGTGTAGAAGAGCCTTGGATAACACGGCAACAGTTACAAGATTGGCTATGCTTAGTGTCTTAGGAGTATGACTTGGAACAAGTATAGCATAGGGAGATATGAATCCACATATGCTCGTGGTCGATGTAGTGGCTATGATTTAGTCATGCATTTGGTTGTGGGTGAGAAACTGCTAGGGAGTTTCCTAGCCTTGCTGCTGCTGCCGTGGCAATACAGTCCAGTCAGCTCACGCACTAGCAAGGAAGCACGTGCAAGAAACGACAAGAGTTAGACTAGGGAGACATGCAAAGTCTCAAAAGATCCATTAGTTCAATATTAGAGAGAGAAATGACAACTGACAAGCACATAACATAGATGCCTGCCGAAGAAAACTGCGGATGACGCACATGGCGGGGTCAGTTTGTCCTAAAAACCAGCCCAAAACCACTGTTTTAGCCATAGCTTTGTGCACAGGCATCCAAACATAACATCGTCTGAACCTAGAGATGCAGAATCTTGATCTGGACGCTATGACTGGCCACACGCACACGTCCGGCACCGATGAATGGACACAAAAATCAAAAAATGCAAATCGGCCTCAAGACCCAGTCCACCAAAGAGCACCCCAATAAGCACCCGGGACGCCATGGCAGATTTCTGGCAGTTGCGAGTGGGTCGAGCCACCACCCTTCTGTCCTCCGGTGCAAGCTGGGTCCGCATCAGGAATTTGCACGAACATGGGCACGGCCGAGTGGTCACAGTAAGCTATGCAAACTGAGAGGAACGGCTCATAACACAGCACTCCCCAATGACCCAATGGTACAAATGTCCATGCACGTGCAGAAGTAATATAGGTGCGTATTGAGATTCTAAAAAGTCCATTCTTACACACTCTACTCTCAGCCACTCTCAAGGCAAGGGGCGACGCCCGACAAATTGAATGGCCACCTTGAACTTTGTGCGTGCTAGTGCGTTGGTTTGGAAGTCAGCCCACTGCGTGTCCGTGCTGACTCAGATGACGGAGATCACCGTCACGTCGCTCCACAAGATCACGCACAAAGTGATGATCAACAAAAATGTGCTTCATGAGTGCATGAAACACGCCAGAGTTAGTGACAATGGTAAGATCACTCTGGTTTCACGACATAGAAAAATGCAAGACACAGACTGACGCAATTCATGAAACAGACGATGCAACCACAATGCCTTAGCAGCCCCAGCCCCCAGTACAATACACTCAGCCTCTCATGAGCTACATGCAATACATCCTTGCTTGGCGTTGCGCCACGACACAGCGGTGCCACCCAGCAGGAACATGTAGCATGTCCAAGTACACCCATCAGGGCTCCACGTCGAGTCACTATCTCTGCAGCCATCGACAACCACCAGACGGTGCCGCTGAAAGAAAAGATCAAGGTACGGTGTAGAGACCACGTACTGCACCACTCACACAACCTCTTGAAACGCTTTTGCTCAAGGACACTGTGAAATAATGCAAGGAGGTTGACAGTGAAGGAAACGTCAGGCCGTGTGATAGTGGCCGAGTACATCAAAGAGCCAATAGGATGCAAGTACAAGGTCACGTCCACTGTCTCCCCCAACTATGCTGGATCATGCACCTTCACAGCATCTTGTCCATTAGGTGTGATAGGGGTTAAGGCTATGGGAACTGCACCAAGGAGGTCAGCAAACCATCCCCTCACAACATTGACATAACGTGCCTAATGTAGCAAGAGCGTGAGCCGCTGACGATCACCTACGATCTCCATCACGAGAAACACAATTGCAGGATCAAATTCCTTTATTATGTATGCAGCCTGAAGGACTACCTTGACCTCCTTCATAGCCTCCATAGAAGGAGATGTGATGAGGAGGTTGTCCATTTACACCAGGATGGCGGTGAAGCTCTTAGCTGTCCAAAGAGGGATGGGTCGGTGTCATTCTTCACGTAACTAGCACGTGTCATTGTGCCGGTGATTACCAAGTTTCAGCACCTAAGAGCCTATTTCAAGTTGTACAAGGCCTTGCACAAGCACCAGACCTTGTACCCAATCTTGAATGCAGGTGGCTTGACCATGTAGATCTCCTCCTTTAAGGTTCTACGGTGTTTACTTCCATCTAGTACAGCTCCCAATCGTGGTGAGCAACAACCCCGAATAGAGCGCGAGCAGTGTCAATACGGCCAACGAGTGCAAAGGTGTCAGTGAAATCTACACCCTCAACTTGTGAGAACCCCTTGGCTTGCAAGCTAGCCTTGTATCGATTCAGTGTGCCATGAGGCTTCACCTTCTTGCAAAAGATCCACTTGGCCTGTACAGTTTTGTGCCCAGACGGGAAGTCGACGAGCTCATAGACACCTTGTTCATGGATTGCTCTCACATCATCCTCACAAGCAGCACGCCACAACTGTGCATCCTCAACCAAGAGTGCCTCCTTCAATGTACCTAAATCAGGCATCTTCGAGGGAGAGCTCCGGGTGCCTAAGACACACGCCTCCGGACTTCGTCCAACCATGACCAGGTCGGCTGCAGCACCGCAAACAACCGAGAACTCTTGGGAGGTCAGATAGTGACAAAAGGGCACGTCAGATGCACCTCTGTGCAGTCCGTCTAGACTGTGAGACCAAGGGCCTTTG
Source organism: Penium margaritaceum (assembly GCA_023375785.1). Taxonomy (NCBI): domain Eukaryota; kingdom Viridiplantae; phylum Streptophyta; class Zygnematophyceae; order Desmidiales; family Peniaceae; genus Penium; species Penium margaritaceum. Next base: position 134,397 of record SZWC01005795.1, on the reverse strand, counting down.
TGCCAGGATCGCCACTCTAAACACTGCGAGTGGAGGGTCTAGGTACCAGATCGACTGTCCGCTGAGCCCTGGAGGCCACTAGTCAAAGACAGCCACCAGGCTGATGAGAGTAGTCCAAAGCTGAGGTGCTCACCTCTGGCTGCGTAGCAATCGGTTGGTCCAGATTCACAGGATGATCATGGATAGGTGCTGGCTTGTGTGCCAGGGAAGCAGGTGTAGATAGAGGACCACGTGTGACTGAGGAGATTTCCATGCGCACAAGACGAGGTGTGCCAGAGCAAACTGGCATAGGCACGGAATTGGGTGTGCTAGAAGGGAATGACACTGGCACACAAGCAAGTGTGTGAGAAGGGAGTGAGACTCGCACAGGAGAAGGTGTGCCAGAAGGGAGTTACATTGTCAACAAAGTAGGTGTACTGGACAGGATTGAGACTGATACGGGGGCAGGTGTGGTAGAGGGGACTGAGATTGACACAAGATCAGGTATGCCAGAAGGAATTGAGACTGGCACGGGATCAAAAGTGCCTGAGCGAGCCAACGAGGCCATTGGACCGACAGCCAGAATGGCTGGATCGTCATCAACCGGAGGCCAGACCACAAGTGAGGAGGCCTGGACGGACCCATCCATAGGTCTAGACTCCCCCATCCGCTGGGAAGCCATACAAGTGGGAACATGGTCAGCGGTTAGCGATAGAATGCTGGACAAGAGTGTCTCAAGACTCGACGATGTAATGATGAGCGGGCTCTCAAAAGCACCAAGCCTTTGACCGCAGGGAAATGCCAAGGAAGGCATACATGTGACCTCGAGGCGAGACCTTGGAACCATGTAGGTCCTAGGTGTACCAAACGTAGCCTAAGGATACCCAAACATGAGCAATACGGAGGTCGGCGCGATGGCCAAACCACAACTTGTACAGTGTGACATGGTCCAGAAGAGGACCGTGCGGTATGCGGTTCAAGACCCACGATATACAGGATAATTCCTCAAAGGCAAATGACTCTAGAAGATCACACTCGGTCCGCATGGCACGGACTGCATCCTCCATGGTGTGGTTCTAGCGCTCAAACACCCCATTGTACAGTGGTAGCAGGGACAGAGATCTGGTGAAACGTACCGCAATTTGTAAAGAAGGTGTCCATCTTGTCTAAGAGCTTACCACCACAATTCGAGCGGAACGGGTGGAGGGTCTGACGAGACTGGCGCTCATCCATCACCGACCGTAGGCAAACTGCTAGGGCGGCATCGCTTTCGTGGCAGAGGCTATAGAATCACCCCATCCAAGTAAAGTCATCAGTCAGGGTGAAGATGTGTCACCACCAATCTGAGAGGGACTCGACACGGAGGGGAGCGCGAAGGTCCGAGTGGACTAACTCAAGCGACCATAGAGCCCGGGAAGTGGAGTCAGGATATTTTAAGCGATGTTTCTTATCCTAAACAGAGAAGAGACAGACGGTCTTGGGTGGCTTCTTGAAGGAAACCGCGTCAAGATCAAGGGCTGGCTGAGTCAAAATGATACTGGGCACCATGTCCGAGCTCACATGACAAAGGTGGTGATGTAGGAAACACTGATATGATGGAGAGAGGACACTAGTGACAAACACACGTGTACATGCGGAGGAAGGAGAAGAGGTAGATGGAGTGGTACAAGACACACGATACAGGTCATTGAAGATTGATGCACGAAGAATAGCGGCATGAGTGTTGAGAGCAGTCACAAAGGCAAAGTCAACGCTGTACTCAACAAAGGGAGCCATCCTGGTACAAGCACGAGTGGAGAGTATGCTGATTTCAAGAGCAAGGAGAAAGAACACATTGGAAATGTATAAGGGGTCAGACGGACCTCTTCTGCGCTCAGGGTGAGATACATTGCCCAGGTACCGCTCGGCTCACAACCGGTCGTTAACACTGAACATGCCATAGAACACTCCACCTCTACTAGACGGGAAATAGGGACTCGGGACAAGGACGAACAGCACGAACCTGTGACTCGTCAAGCCATTCAGAACTGTTAGGTCCATCCTCATCACGGGCCGAATGAGCTCCCCTACAAGCATCATCACGGGCAACAGTCATAGTAGGACAAGCTGTTTGGGAACCATTCGATTGTGACAACACACTTGCACCTCCCAAAGTGCGAAGTGCCAGTAGCTGACAAAACTCCACAATCGTGCAATCTTGAGGGTCCATATTTCCATCGCTGCCTGGTGAAGCAGTTGCGTCTACTACAATCGTGACCGTGACCCGACTTGTTCGTGTGTCACTGGAGGAGATCCGCTGTGCATGCGCCATCTGGAGACCGCGCATGGTCCAAGGCTAACAAAGGGGCTGCTCACACTATGTGTAGCAATGAGCCCTTGCACAATTGTAGCGGTGGAAAGAACACTAACTCCCACTGCTCATTGGCTATTGATGTTGTTGCAGTCCCTTGTCATGCCTCTTTTTCCTTTTCTTTTCTTATGCGGCTGCTACAATACCCTGATCCTGGTCGCTTGGGGTAGAGGAGGAGAGGGAGGAGGAAGTGCTGGAGGTCGGACTGGTGAATTGGCATAGAGGCATAGGAGGGGTTGTAATCACTGCTGTAACAAATGGACCCCGCTGATGGGTGACAGCAACCTCATGAGCTGATGTCGCCTGGAGAAAGTAGCAATGTGCCGAAGGAGGCAGTTGCAGTGACTCCGACAACTCAAAGAGGGCTGCACGGTCAAAGCCCATAAAGAGCTTCACATGGTCTAAGTGCACCCCCATCATGATTCTGTTGAGTGCCCATAGATGTGTCCCGCCACCAGCCCCAAGAAGCGTGTAAAGGCGCATGGCGCATCGTCACCATTCTACTACAAGCTCCGTGTGACCCTGGCAAAAGGAGTAGAACTCATGCAGTCGAGCCACCCTCGTGGCATGGGTCTCTACAGCAAGCAATTTGAGGGACAGCTCCCACTCCTCGCGTGTGTTCACTCCAGTTCCCGTCCCGAACTCACCTACAAAGGCGTAAAAGTCGACCATAGTCTCCCGTGGCATGGCGTAGAGTAGGCCGCATATCGCTCTTGCTGCCATCTGTACCTGGTGAGCATCTCGAGTCTGGTGCTCGCTGTTGTAGTAGGGCCACACGCCCTCGCAGTCAGCCCAAACCTGAAACAATGTCTCCCAACAATCAAAGCCCTCATCTCTATCGTAACGGGGTGGAGGTGCCTCAAAGTCCTTCGGTCGCCGCTCCGTGGGGAGGGTGACTTCAGGCTCGGGAGATGGCGGGTGAGGCATAGGGAGACAACCAGTGAGAGAAATGCCACCAAGGCCACGTCTGGTAGCGACCCAATAAGGTCACCCAGTAAGGGAAAACAAACAAAAACAAAACACGGGACACTTCAATCCTATCAGTAGAATTCCGCCTCAGGCTGAGGATGGACAGTCGTCGTTTTTCCGGTCGGCTTATTCGATCACAAAATAGATTTTCAGCAGTTTTGTGTCCGATTTCACGCACGGAACGAATAAGGGCAGGGCGTGGATTCAATGTCGGACACATGTTCCGTGAAATGGAAAACATTGTCCTTTGTTCGATGTCAGCCGTTGTCTAAGGTGGCTGTGCTTTGAAATGAAACTAAAAACTTGAAGGAGAGACTCGATATTCAATCGAGGCCGTTGTCTAACTTAGTCGTACTGGATAATGCTTTTTCATCGGGTCGGCCACCATGCCCAGAAGTTGTTCTATCCAGGTACTTGATACACATAAGGAAAGGTCAAGCATCCACATTGTCCACGTCCGAAGAATTAGTTTTTGGCTTTATTGGGCCACCTTATTGGGTTGCTACCAGACGTGGCCCAAAGGTGAATGCTCTTGAACAAAATGGCTGGTCATGATGGCAAATAGTTTGCGAGGTGAGAGGCTGAGACCTTAGATGCAACTCAAGAATGTGCTCCTCAGGGATGCATATCTTGTCCTCATGTGTGTCATCCTCCTTCTCCTCCTCATCCCAAGTGTCAACATGTGATGAGGGGTGCTGAGGTTGCGGTGCTGTATAGGCTCCATCTGTTCAGCAGTCTATGCCCTTTACAACACCGCAGCCTCAGCACCCCAGCGCAGAACCGGAGCATCGAAGCTCCACAGCACCACAGCGCCAAGGCACCTTGGCACCAAGGCACCACAGCACAGTGGCATCTAAGCACCACAACATCGAGGCACTACGGCACCGCGCAGCACCGAAGCATCTTAGCTCCACAACACTGCAACACCAAGGCACCTCTACACCAAGGCACCATAGCTACGTGGCAACTAAGCACCACACCACCGAGGTACTACGGCACCAGGCAGCACCAGAGCATCTAAGCTCCACAGCATCGAAACACCAAGGAACCTTGCACCAATGCACTCCAGCATCAAAGCATCTAAGCATTCCGACACCAAGGTACTATGGCACCACGCAGCAAAAGAAAGTCTAAGCTCCGCAAAACCGCAACACCCAGGCACCTTGGCACCAAGGCACCACAACACCACGAAATATAAGTCCCACTACATCGTGGCATCTAAGTACCAAAGCAACAAAGAACTGGGGTGCCTAAAATCCACATCACTGTGGCACCTAGGCATCACAACACCAAGACACAGTGGAATCTACACACATGAAATTCTCCCTAGCAACAGTAGCAGTCGCAACCTTGGCCACTGTAGGAGCCCTGGTGCCTCCACCGAAAGCCGAGCCAGTACCAACTTCACCTACCCTGGCTGGTGAGCGCTGGCGCATTGAGGACAAAGTCGCACAGTACAAGGCAAGAGCGAAGAGAGAGGAGTGGTCACGCGTCCGCTGACAAGATCCAGGGTACTAATCTGGCAAGGACTTTGACCCTACGGAATGGTACAAGAGGGAGGCAAAGGTGCACTGTTTATCCTCTTCATACGACACTCCCACACCGCACAACGCGCTGGCCAAGGCCGCACCACGGGATCAACGTCCACGACAATCACTTGTAACCTCTCCCATTGCTTATAGAATGCATCAGCAGGTCAAAATTCCACTCTTGGTGGGGCCGCACCACTAGCACCAGTAGCAGTTTGTAGGCCCTTTGCTCTCATTGTTCTTTGGCTCCAGTGGCTTCTGGTTCTGAAGCTGCCTCCTCAGGTCACTCTGACATTCTCTATGTTCATGAAGCAACACTTGTCTCTAGTGCTAACATTGCTGCCACATTCACTACCACTGCACACGCAGCTTGTGCTCTAGCTAGCACAGCTGCCGGTAGGGCAATTGAAACCTACACCACAACTGCAGAAAGCCAGGGACCCCTTGCAATGGCCGCAGTTAACGTTGCCACGCACGTTGTCGCTTCAACAGACGTAGTAGCATCAACAGTTGCAGTAGTAGCCACTGCACTTTCCAGTGCAATCACCTCCATCCACACTTCCACGATGCAGGCCTACTCTGCAAGTTCCTCAAGGAAATTCAGCCACCAAGTCTGGGTCCTCATCTCCACAGTTTAGGCCATCTCCACCCTTACATATGCCGCCCTAATAGGGGCTACATGTCTTATTGCCTCCGTGTCATCCACCACATCTTTCATCGCAACATTGGCAGTAGCAGCACTGCCTCTGATTGCTTCCACCTCTGAATGCTGTGCATCGTTAGCTCTGGTGAGCTCGGCACACTCCTTCCCTTATACTCTCCCTCTGTTGCCTCTGCATGGTGTTAATTCCTATGTGCATACATTGCTTGTGGCCGTGAGTGCGCAGGACACGTTGGTCCCGGGAGTGGAGGTGTCACATCGTGAGCGTACGACATCCCGATGTTCGCGCCCGTGCGTGCTTGTCTCCACCCTGGCCACGTGGCCTGTTGACTCCCTCTACTTGGCTGCTCACTTGGCTGACCTATCGTAGAAGCTTTTTTTCTGAAACCTCTTTGAGACCTAGATTAGTCCCTCCGCTGGAGACATGTTTGGAGACAACTATAGGCTTGTCTGCACTTTGTTTTTGCTGATATACCCCGGGGCATCCGAGTTCGGAACCCCAAAGCTGAGGGGGTGTGCGAGGGCTTTGCCCTTGCACTTCGCATTGGGCCGGCAAGCTTTGCTCGCCGGCCGCTGGGTGAGGATCGACTAGCGATCCTCACCTGTAAGAGGGGGTACCACTCTTACTCCCATACTTTTGAAATCCATGGCCGCCCCACATTTTTTGCCCTAGCTTACTCTCTAGTGGACCATTTACCATGAAACAAGTTCCAAAACGTTCCTTAGAGGACTCTTATGGTATCAGAGCAGGTTCACGGGCCTGAAAAGGACAAGACGGAGGGGCAGATCTCAAAGTAGTGGGCGGCCAGATTTGTGCACGTAGAGGACCATGTGCGTCTGGAGCCAACAGCAGCTCCATGACGGGTATAGGGGCGTCGAACACGTATCTTGGACGCCCCACAGACAACACATGAGGCGCTGAGGGGGCGGAGCCGTTTGCAATTCGTTTGGTGGCCGTGGGACGGCGGCACCAACCTCCTAGACATCCCAAGGGTCACCCAAACAGGGAGGGACCGCTTAGGTGGGGTGGGAAAGGGAAAGGGAAGGGACTGGGGGTCGGTTGCAGGTCCCCAAGCAGTCCTACTGGTGGTTTTCCAGAGCCTAGGGCTCTCGTCCGAAAAATGGGCCCAAAGTGGGCCCGGCGAATTGCTGCCGATTTTTTCTTGATTGGCAGGAGGGTCATCTAGTCAAGACCAGCACCCTTGGCAGTGAGAATGTCGAACGCCGGAGGTAGTGCTGCTGGTGGAAGGGTCAATGGGACTCAAGGAGGAGATAGAGGTGAACCCTCGGCCATGACCCTCATGGCCGCCGCGATGGCACAACTGGGTTTTGGATCTAAGGATCTGTCACCGCAACAGCTAGGGACAAGGGACTTCCTAGCCTGGAAGGACTTGTTCCTTGATTGGTCCGCCGAGCATGGCTTGGAGGTCTACTACGTCCAGCCAGATCCCGATACTGCTGAAGCACAAATCCTACTTTGCGCATTTAATGCACTCCGCCGCGCGCTTCCGGACTCGCAGTCATACGCCCTACGCGAGTACCGCTTTGGGGGCAGGGGAGCGGATCCTGCCGACTCTCGCACGGGAGACCCTCAACCGCATGAGGTGTGGAAGCATTTGACCACTCGGCAGGAAGAACGGGGCATGACCCTTGTCGTGACCCTGCGAGACAAGTTGCGTAACCTCTTCCCCAAGCCTGGAGCACCCGTAGCAGAGTTTTGGGATGAGGCCATGGACATTCGGCGCCGTCTACTTGGGCTCGGCGCGGCATGCTCTATCCTGGAGTGGTTGGATCTCGTGCTACTACATCTAGGCGGGCAGTACAAGGACTTCCGTCGTGACGTCTTCCGCCGCCATCCGATGGCGGAGATCGACAGCATACGTGCCCCGACAGCATACGTGCATCAGAGTTCCCCTGGTGTAGCTCCTTCCACCTATCTGACACACACACAAAGTGGGGGCAATGGTTCAGGAGGAAGAGGCACCTCAGGCAGAGGTGGTGGTGGCCGAGGGCGTGGAACAAGTGGTGGTGGCCGCGGATCTCAGAGGTGCAGTTTTTGCAACTAGGCGGGGCACTTCTGGTGTCGGTGCCCTACACTGCAGTGGCAGATGATGGAGAGGCAGCAGCAGCAGCAGTCACACTATCCAACGGCCAGCTGGAGTGGACCACATAGTTCAGGACACTGTGCTACCCCATCTGCATTGGTCCCCTTTGGTGCGGCAACGTTTGGACCGCCCATGCAGCAGCCGTTCGCCATACCACCAACACCTGCACCACCGTCCTATCATGGCCCATTTTACGTGCCGCCCTTCTCGAGTGTCCCAGTACCTGTACCAGAGTGGGCTCAGCGTGTCTACACAGAGACGGCCCAGGCTCAGCAACCAGCTGCTCCACCACCGGGATTTGGCTGGGCGGCATCGCCAGAGCCTCAGCTGCCTGAGACGACTGCCATCACACCTTAGCAGCCAGGTCAGAGGCTAGGTCACACCCATGTTACCACAAGCCATGCCCTTCCTATGTATGAGTGGCTGTTTGACACCGCAACATCGCATCACATGTCCCCGCATCGTCGGCTGTTTGTTGCCTTGCACGCTGCGCACGGTGTGGATGGTGTGAGAACTAGATCAGGGGAGATCCTGCATGTTGAGGGTGTGGGTACCGTTGCGTTGCAGGCGCCGGGGGGTGTGCTGTGGTTGACTGGTGTGCTGTATGTTCCGTGGCTGAAAGTGAATCTCTTGTCTGGTGGACAACTGGACAAGCAAGCTAACATGTCCACAGTAACGCAAAAGCAGAGATGCATGCTGTATGATGCTATGGGTGAGCTGCTGGTGGATGGGCCACTGCATGTTGACATGTTGTATCGGCTCACACTCTTTCCCCTTGTACAGACACATTCACGCCAACCACAAGCACACATAGTAACTGTTACGGACTCAAAGCACACTGAGCTCATCCACCGCCGACTGGCACACATTCATACCGAGGCCGTCGCAGACATGCTGAAGCATGAGTCTGCTCATGGTATTTGCGTAGCGGATTGTACCCATCGTCTTAAGGATGGTGCATGCCTAGAGTGCCATGAAGGCAAGGCTCACAGACAAACGTTCCCTCGGTCCTGTAGTGAGAGCACAACACCCCTTGCACCGGTTCATGCTGACCTCACCGGACCTATGCCTGTCTCCTCCCTTCAATATGGCTCACTGTATGTGTTGACTCTCACAGATGATTACAGTCGCTTCCGCTGGGCCTTCTTGCTGAAATCCAAGGCAGATGCTCAAAGAACTATCACGGAGTGGATAGCCCTAGCAGAGCGACAGACAGGGTGTAAGCTTCTGGTACTGCAAACTGACAGGGGAGGGGAATTTCTGGGAACTCTGACCGCTGAACTCAGGGCCAAAGGCATAGAACATCAGACCATTGCGCCCTACCACAACAGAATGGGGTTGCAGAACGGTGGCTCAGAACTTTGGGCGATGCACTTCGTACACTGCTCACTGAATCAGGTCTAACGTTCAGTTTCTGGGAGGAGGCAGTGAAGTATGTCACTTGGGTGTGGAATCATGTCCCGCAAGGTCCACTGCCAAAGGCAGTGACACCTTGGGAATGCTGGTTTGGGAAGAAGGCTGACTTGAGACCGGCACGGGTTTGGAGAACTATGGCTTGCGTGTGGTTTTCTCAACCTCAACGCGAACATAAGCTTAGTCCCCGTGGGCGTTGGTGTGTGTTGGTTGGAGTTTCTCACCCCTCAAAAGCATGGCGGTTTTGGGATCCCACGAACCATGCTTTCGTTGAGAGCCGACATGCGTCTTTCCTTGAACACATGCCGTACAAGGAGTTCCGCATGCTGCGGCAGGCACCGCCAATGCCCCTCCCTGAGCATTATCCCCAATACGTGAGTGTGCCTGTTTTTGTCTCCAGCCAAGCCCAACGGTCTGGCAGAACAGTGTCACGAGATCTCGGTGTAGCCTCGCCTGTGCCTACGGATCTGCTCACTCCTACAGATCTCGCAAGCATAGACTCAGGTACTCCATCGCCCCCACCTGGCCTGGAGTCCACAGAAAGGCCCACTGAAGCTCAAGTGACATCAGCACAACCCGCTGCGCCCGTGCGGAGATCGTTACGTACTCTGCCTCAGGTTGATTACAAACAGTTCTTTCACACAGTCAGTGTCAACAGCGATGAAACCTCATTAACTGAACCAGTAACGGTAACAGAGGCGAGGGGACCCGTCGATGCTCCTGAGTGGGAGAAGGCCATGACGGATGAGCTGAACGCCCCCCTAGATCATGGCGTGTACCAGCTGATGCCGTTGCCACCTGGAAGAAAAGCAATTGATGTCAAATGGGTGTTCAAACTAAAACGCAACCTGGCTGGCCTGACTGAAAAGTACAAAGCCAGACTGGTGGCGAAGGGGTTTCATCAAATACCAGGACAGGACTTCACTGACACCTACGCACCTGTAGGAAAGCATGGGACAGGCCGCGTGTTGCTGGCAGTTGCGGCACGTGAGGACTGGGACATCCACCAAATGGATGTGAAAAATGCCTTTCTCAATGGTCCTCTTGAAGAGGAAGTTTACGTCAAACAACCGGAAGGCTTTGATGACGGCACCGACAGGGAATGGTTGCTGTTAAAAGCCCTCTATGGTCTCAAACAAGCCCCAAGATGTTGGAACAAAGAAATCCGACGCACACTGGAACATGGTGGGTTTACACAAAGCGTCTGCGATCCTTCCTTGTTTCTGCGCTGGGAGGGCGGTGCTCCAATTGCCCTGCTTGTCTACGTGGATGACCTGTTGATCTTGTCTCCCTCATCCAAACTCATAGCACAAACCAAAGCACTGCTCACTGCGCACTACCGCATGACAGATTTGGGTGAAGCACAGAATTTTCTTGGTATGACCATAGTCAGAAACAGGCCAGTACGCACACTTGCCTTGCATCAAGGACGATTCATCACACATCTCACTGCGCGGTTCGAACACCTAGTACAACATTTATCACCACAACATTCCCCCATGAGCTCAGATGTCTATGCTCACTTGCTGGACGCACGGACAACGGACTATGGACCAGCAACTGATCCTACACTGTACTGACAGATCACGGGCAGCTTGTCATACTTGGCCACCACTACACGACCGGATATCTCGTGTGCTTTCAATGTGCTTGCTCAGTTCAGCCAGCAACCCTACAACACGCATCACAAGGCATTACTCAAGCTTATGCGCCATGTGTTGGATACAGCTGAGCTTGGACTGGTGTTTGCTTTGACTTTGGATCCAATGCTTGATGGCTTTTGTGACAGTGACTATGCTCGTGATCGTGCAGCCCGCAGCCATGGTGGTTACGTGTTTCGGGTGTGGGACACTGCAGTGTCGTGGCGTAGTGCACAACAGTCATGTGTGGCACGCAGCATTGCTGAAGCTGAGTACATGGCACTGGGCGAGGCAGCGTGTGAGGGCATTTGGCTTGCACGCTTGTTGCAAGAGCTGGGGTTTAATGTGCCTGCTGTGTCATTGTATAGCGACAACTCCGCTGTACGTCGCATTGCTGCCAATGATGGTGTATTGCATCCACGCACTAAGCATATCAACGCTGAATACCACTTTGTACGGGAGGCAGCCGAAGCTGGCATCGTTCAAGTTTGTGCCATTAGTGGGGAGGCACAGTTAGCGGACTTCCTCACCAAAGCCCTTCCTTCTCCTTCCCTCCTGTTTCAACTGCATAGATTGGGCTGCAAGTCGGCCGCACTCCCGTCCAAGGGGGCGTGTTAATTCCTATGTGCATGTATTTCTTGTGGCCATGAGTGCGCAGGACACATTGGTCCCGGGAGTGGAGGCGACACATCGTGAGCGTACGACATCCCGATGTTCGCGCCCGTGCGTGCTCGTCTCCACCCTGGCCACGTTGCCTGTTGACTCCCTCTACTTGGCTGCTCATTTGGCTGACCTATCATAGAAGCTTTTTTTCTGAAACCTCTTTGAGACCTAGATTAGTCCCTCCGCTGGAGACATGTTTGGAGACAACTATAGGCTTGTCTGCACTTTGTTTTTGCTGATACACCCCGGGGCATCCGAGTTCGGAACCCCAAAGTCAAGGGGGTGTGCGAGGGCTTTGCCCTCGCAATTTGCAGTGGGCCGGCGAGCTTCGCTCGCCGGCCGCTGGGTGAGGATCGACTAGCTATCCTCACCCGTAAGAGGGGGTACCACTCTTACTCCCATACTTTTGTTTTTGAAATCCATGGCCGCCCCACGTTTTTTTCCCTAGCCTACTCTCTAGTGGACCATTTACCATGAGACAAGTTCCCAAACGTTCCTTAGACGACTCTTACATGGCCGTGTTTGTATGTCGAGTTCTATTTTCTTGCAGCATAAGTTTGAGGCCCACACTCACTACATTCTCCCACGCCCATTGGGGCAGGGGAAACTCTACCAAAATATCCTTTACAGATTTGTCTCATTGCACTATGGCAGTCGATAATGACCAATACGCTGCATTACAGGCAGAGCTGTAATAAGATCGTGATGATTTCCAGGCAGCTCTCACTGCCCAGTGCAATACAGAGGGAAAAATGCGCAGTGAGCTGGCTGATTAGGAGACATTTGCTAATCACATAACAAACCTTCTTCACAACCGTCTCCAACCCCCACTGTGCTCCACTCCCTCTGGTTCCACTGCTTCTGGCATTGCTACTACATTCTCCATGTTACCTGCTTTTGCATCCACTGCCTATGGCTCACTCTCCTGTGGCACTCTTGTAGTCGCCGCTACTGCTGGTCAAGCAGCCACCAAAGCATTTGCACTGCTCACAAACCGCAAGCCTGACTTTGATTCTCTTCCACCCCATTTCACTTCCCACCTCACCTTCTCCTCGTGGGAGGTTTTCTTTATTGCATGGGCACAAGGGGAGTAACTTTAGGAATACTACCATGAACACAACCCTCACCTCTTCCTCATTTTGTCCCTGTTGATGCTGAGTTTGATCCTGTGGTTTTTACTCTTATCCGTGCTAGATTCAATGATCTCACTGACAAGATCGGGTCCTACAACACTAGCAGTGCACGTCACACACTGGCCGATCTTGTTGGCACATGTGACCTCAACAAGCGTGGCTCTACTGTCATACGCCATGATACACAAAGTGTCCTCACTTTCCATCTCAACATGCTATCTATGCGTGCTGATGAGACTAATGATGCCTAGTGGCCTCTCATTCTCTACGCACTATGTGACCTGAGAAAAGCAACACCTAAGTAGCTTCCTACATTCCTCTCCATTGTCAACAGCCTCATTTGAGAACTATCTGACATCTTCAGGGAGGTCAAGGCCTCTGAGCTAGAGCATATCCCTGCAGAGCTCATTCTAGATGATGCTCCTCAGGGCATGAGGACCCTCTTGGACTTCACCTCTCAGCACCTCACCGACTGGAGGAGCATCCTGCAAGACACGCACATTCATCATGCTGCAATCACAGCAACCACCACTGCACTACCTTCTTCACGTCCCTCCTCTTCTACTTTGTCCTCATCCACCTCCTCCAAACCAGCCAAGTCTCTCCTCACTCAAGGTGGGGGAGGGGGTGGGCGTGGTTGGGGAATAGGCAAAGGTGGCAACTTGTCAGGTGGACAATGCATACGTGCAAAAGGAAGGGGGTCTGGCAGCGGCACCTCCTCCACCGCTGCCTCATCTTCCATCTCTGTTACATACCGGAACTGTGGTGCCTCTGGTTATTCCGCTCCTAAGTGTCTAACACCACCTGACAACGCCCGCCTGGCATTTGTAATGCGGGCATATTGGGCATGCACCACCAGCAGCTCTGGTAGCTCTGCCCACGCGTCCACTTCTACTACCTCCTCCAGCCACATTCCATCCTCATTCATCGATACAATAGTCTACACTACCACTGCCATCACATCTCCAACCCCTTACCCCTGGCGGTGGCCTCCAGGTTTTGGCGGACCCGTCTACTATGGCCCCCCCTCTGATCCCTACTCTCCTCCTACCTGTGCAACACCTACCTTCACGTCTCCCTGTGTCTCCTTTGGCATCATCATCATCCCTGATCCACCTGAAGACGAGCGTCAGTTGGACGCTGTTCTCTCCCACGCCATCCACCAGTGTCATCTCCGTGATCAGGGAGGTGAGAGTGGATGTTCAGGGTCGGAGTCATTTGCGTGTGCAGTGGATGGGGACTTGTGTGGCTCTGCGTCTGGTCATGTCTAGGGTTTTGTTCCGGTTAATGTTCCGTGGATTGAGGAGTGGAAGTCTGTTCTCTTACCTCGCTATCTTGTTGTCTGCGGTCAGCAGCACTTTGCCACCACCGCTGTCAATCGTGTCCCTTCTTCTGCTCGCATGTCGGGTGGCTTTTGGATCCTTAACTCAGGAACCACCTACCACATGGCCTCCTCCTGCTCCTAATTTTTCGCGCTTAACCCTGTTGGATCTGTTCAGTTTTTCCCGCACTGGCTTCGGCCAACTTCTCCCTGTCCAGGGTGTTGGGGTGGTTTAGTTTGTTGGACCAGGGGGGAACTATTCTTGCCCGATGTGCTGTACGATCCCTCTCTTGAGTTGATTCTGCTCCCTGTTCTGACACTCGATGACCAGGGCATGGAATTCTCCTCTAGCCGTGGCATTGTATTAGTTTCACATTGTACCACTAGCGGCCTCTTGCTGCAGGACACTTGTTGCAATCGCCTGTTTGACATCCAATCCTTTGCCCCTACACCTGCCATGTCTTCTCTCGTTCATGTTTCCCTCTCTCTCTCTCCCTCTCTCTCTCTCTCTCTCTCTCTCTCTCTCTCTCTCTCTTGCTCACACACAGCTACTGCACGGCCGACTCTGTCATATTCAC